>WHPZ01560752.1:0-19393 GCA_016617965.1 Macrosiphum rosae
GGTTATTTGTAGATTAGTTTAGTTGGTATATAATATTTATTATTATGTCAAATCGCATGATTCAAAGTAGATAGCAACGATATTACGATTACAAAATATTATCTATATACACATTACACGCACACGTATATCTGTGTATGAACTTAGTACTTTGCTCATAAACAACCATGACCCATATAATAAAATGTAACATGGAATGACAGTAATTATTTTTCGACAAAAATATTAACGCGTTATCGGGGCCAGACTAGACCGATATACGGAACCTTTTAAAACCACCGGGAAGTGACCGACCGACAAAACGCATAATATGATCCTAGTCTAAATATAATATTCCATATAAAAAATTATTCGTATTTTACTTGGGGGGGGGGGTAAACCCCTAACCCCCCACCCCGTCGGTACGCCACTGGCACCACTGCTGAATTCCTATTTTTTATATATTATTAACGGCAACACAAGAGTAAAATTTTTTCACGACATTATAAATTGACGATTATAATGAAAAGACAAACGTCTTTAGAATCACTGTGCACCGAGCAAAGACACACCAAAGGCTGTTTGTATAGGCCGTAAACTTCGATCAGTAAAACGCTGTGCAAGTATCGAACTTTGCTTCGTTCACGACCAAATGCGCGACTCCTTTAATGTTCATCATCAACAACGAATTTTATTTGGCCAAAAAAACTGTCTGTTATTGACGACGGTTTGCCCCATGAGACCTATTCCCAGCACGTCCTGGTGATGGAGTGAAACAAGTGTGCTATACTTAATATTATTTTACAGTGCCAGACACAAATGATATTATATTGTTGTTTTTTTTTTTTTTGTTATTTCTAATAACGGCGTTTTGATAGGCAAAATAACTACATTAACGGCGATCATGCAATCGATGCTACATGCCTCTAGATAGTTTTCCTCTGCAAGGAAAATTGAGGTATCATAGATATGTTTTTACGTTTATATGGCAATAAACAAAGCGTTACTCGAAATCGGTTATAAAAAAAAAGTTATATTCAGCTCAAAAACATTTCTATGTTAAAAACGATTTATTATACGCAGAACTGCTTCAACAATAAAATAAAATTTACCTATTGCGATGTTTATAAATCAAATTCAAATATTATTGAGTTAAAAACTAAACTCCGAGAAGAGAAATATATTGTGACATAATAGTTTTCGAGCTCAAATGTATATTAAATCACACGGTTAGGTAAGTCATCGGATTATATGATGGTGTTTCTTACACGGGATAAAATGGAAAGGAGAGCCTCTGCACAGCCCGGCCTTCACATAGTAGGCAAAAATAGGTGGGGGATTTAGAGGCTAAGCCCCTCCCCCCAAAATGTCAAATGCTATTTGCGCCAACGCATCACAGTGTACCTAATTGTTTTAACAATGATAATAATATCGTAGAACCGTGTTTTCCTCCAAATTTAGCTTTGGAGCTTCAGAATTGAGTTGCGATATGCTTTTATAATAACTAAAAAGATATATAAATGTTTGAACATTTTAAATGTATTTCATTCAATTTTACAAAGCAAATAAAATAAACTTACAAATTATAATACTAAATTAATTAAAAAGTATTCCGTTTTTACACATAGAACGTTATTTATCAAAAAGCTTATTTTGTATCATATGGGTTGTAATTTCAAAATTTAAATAATTTCTGAAATGGGTCGTGGGTTATCAGTGATCACTACCACCACGATAACCCGCATTGTTTTGGTGTAATTACATTTTGATATTTACGTCATGATTGTATTCATAATTTAATTAATAATTATAATCTTCTACTATTTATTAATTGTATATTTTATAAATAAAGATATATGTCCAGGAATTTGAATACAATTAAAAATAAATAGGTAAAAGGTTAATTGGTTTTGATATTTACCTTTTCGATTAATTGGTTCTGTACTAACTCTTTTTCTAAATTGTGATTACTGGTAATTGTTGACTACTTTTCAAAATTTAAACTTGAGAGCTTGAGACCTGCAAGTATTATAGTGAAAGTAGGAAATAATATTATCTTTTTTACAAAGACAAAATATCTGTTTGCCATATTTTTACAAAATTTTAGTATGCGATGATCGACGGACCCTCTTGCAAACGATTTAATACACCTATAGGGATACATAAATGTATAATTATTATTACCTACATTCATATTATTTTAATCGATGGCTGTTTTGCTTAATTTTTCAAACTTGACGCTTTTATAATACTAATAGTAATTTTAAATACTATTACATTAGCGTACGATAATATAATAATAAACACTGTTGTCAGTAATATATTATTAATTTGTATAGCTATTGTGGAGTATATAATACCACATACCAGCTTTGTACCACGTAATTGTGGAAAAAACCCATACCAACTATTAGCTATGCACCATGACTTACGTAGGTACTTTAATTTAGTGGTTCTATGAAACATCTATATAGGTAATCATATATGCCTGCAGTTATAGGTACGATGGGTCTTAATCTTTAAATGCATCAAGTATAATAATAATAATAGAATTAGGTGGTTGAGACTATAGACTATACGCTTAATGTATATAATATATTCAATAATATATTATTTCTACTATTATTTCTTGAGGGCTTTCGCTACAACGATGTAAGATTTCTCATTCAAGGTTTTGATCAATATTAAAATCCTAAGTAATAAATTTTTATGGACAATGATAATAATTAAATATTAATTAATCATAACATAAAGTAACCATACCGTTCATCGCTGTTAAAGTATTATTATTGAGGATTGAAATGTATCATCCTTGTTGAATAAAAATATAATGTTTACATTGTAATATTCCGTTGATTCATAGTCCTCGCATCAATGCGATTATACATATTATAATAATATTTAATATAATATATAATTAGATTCAACTTTTCAAGTTATTAAAATGTTAATAGAAGATTACTGTAATATTATAGTGACTTAATAAAGTTTTTCCGGTCTCCTGAAAAGTGAACATGTACTGTTCTCCCAGGTACCTATTACTCAATCTGTAAATACTTTATTCAGTCCGAAGGGTATAATATGCTGGCTGACGAGTCTCGTTTGCGGCCTGTGTATTATGTTTAACACCCAAACAGAGTGGGTTCAATTAAATGATGACCGATCGGTCAATGTTATTATTAATATTACAACGGTTCTACTTTATGATGCATATAATGCATATTATAAAGTATAATGATTGTTAAACTAAAACAAATTAGAGGGACATTTTAAGGTATGTATTTATTATAAAATACATCAATGTATCATGTTTGACTCATAATATGCTGTCAGGTATGCCGTATGAGTTTTTATACTGATAATAAAATATCCTGTACAGTATAATTTTAATAATTGTTTGGTAATTGGGTAAACATTAAACGGCATATAAATTTTTTACCGGATGGATCCTGAATTATTTTAGGTAATAAACACTATTATAGTTGAGTCCTGAATATTTGTTTTTGTAATATAATTATTTGGTTGTTGGGTTCCGGATTGCTCAAAAGATGTTTAAAATGGAGCGGCAGTCGACTTATGCAACGATGACCAGTAGTTGAACTGGTCTATAAAATAAATATAATATAACCGCGCAACACTATAATCGTATATGTATTACATATGAACATTTTTCAGATAACACAATAAAATGTGTATTGAAATGTATTTATACACACATAATAGAAAAAATTCAAAAATTATTAAATTATAAATACTAAATGTATGCACATGTACATATACGCCAGGTATTTTAAGTATAATATAACTGTAAAAAAAAAGTAAAGATTTTGTCTAATTATTTATTTTGTTTTTTTGTTTTTTTGTTTTATAGGTTATTTAGTTAGTTGCAGGTAAATTCAAAATAAAAAATAAAAAAAAGTTATAAAGAAAATAGTTTTAAATTCAAAATTGGGACTCAAGATATTTCTATAATATTTTATAAAAGGTGAATCGTTGAAACAACATAAATATTATATTACTTATCATATTATGAGTATTATATAATAGTCAGCGGACAAGCGTTGAGTTAACAGTACTTAAGACTTAAGATACTAGAGTAAGTATTAACACGTCATACTATTTTATGTGTATATACTATATTACCATTATATAAATAATATACATTACGGTGTGGACATTTTTCTTTTGAATAAAATGATATGTTAAATCTTCAGAATTTACATTTTTTCCATACAACTGCATAATACATATATACTACAAAGAATCGTAATCAGATAATTAACACTCACCATAGTGTATTTTTATAATGATTCAAAATAATTAATTTTTGTTTATTTTTAAAAATGAAACAAAAGTATTTTGGTTAGGTTATTATGTTCTGTTCTAAAATAACAGTAACACAGACTAGTGAATGAAATAATAATTTAAACAACGGTCAACAATATAAATTCTCGATCGTACGTGAACAGTATTTTATTAAAGAAAAGGTCAAACTGTTTCCTTTTCCTTTGTTGTTTATGATGAAGGTTTCATAACCGTAGTGTTGGTTGCCAATTTTTGTACTTTTCGCGTGTGCCACGTACCTATAGAAGATGATTTCTAGACCACGAAAATTATGTATATAAACTATAAATAAAGTCGACTAAGTGACAAAGTGCTATATTATACATAAATGCATGTTATAATAAATAAATAAAATAAATAATTAATATTTATTCACTGGCTAATCTAATCTACTGAAGTTTAAAGACTTGAATTAGGGATACGATTCAAATATGGGAAGATATGTTAACTAAAACAAAAATATTATGCAACTCTTTCAGATATTTTAAATAATTAAATCAAATTAATAAGAAATAGAAAATAATGAATTACTAATATTGTTTTATTCTCAGTTACCTAAAATGTCATTCGGTTATTATATAGATATGAGACTACGACGATGTGTATCTAAATTGCCTATCTAAAACGCCGTGTTACCATAATTTGTATTATAAAAAGTGGCAGATAGTCCACTTTTAGCCTACCGGGAAATTTTAAGAAGGGCTTCCCATGGAGAGAAAAAACAACACATTGTAAGAATATTATGTCAGCTAAGCTGGAAAAGTTGTGGAACTTGGGTTTGACGGATATCAATTTTTAAAATTCACATGTTTATATACGTCTTAACAAATTTAAAAATATTAAAATATCAATGGTAGTTTTGTGTTCAAATTGATTATAATATCATATAAGTAAATTTAAATCCGTTAAACCAAACTCCTAAGGGTTCTCAGTGGATAAGTTCTAAAATTTTTTTTCAAAAAATGGAATCATTGACGTACATGATAGGGATTGGGGATGGGAACCATCTAGGTTATGGGCAACGTGGCATTTCAAGTTAAGTTTTATCATAGTTTACAATCGTTATTTAACTTCCATATAATAATTTTACAAAACAGAAAACTGAAAATATTTATCGTTATCTACTTCACATCCTGTACCAACAAATATAATATAATAGTCTATAGATGATAACATGACCAGACGAAAAAGGTAAATAACGTTGTTTTGTTACCTACTTGATGTCACAATTCTCCAAAATATGTTGGTTGTTATATGAAAATTAATTTTCATTATATTGTTATATTCATGAATCTCAAACTACTTACTAAGGCAATAATATAATAATAATGATATCTCAGTTCATGATTGTAACTTAAACTTTTTAATTATTATTTACACTAATGCTTTCGAATTTCGATACCTAATTTTGAAACCTAACTTGGAAGCTAAATAAAATCTGTCGAAACTTGCAAGAAGAATTTTAACTTTAAGCCATGTTATTTGGTATATAAGCGTATGGGAACATAAATACGCATATAGTAGGTATACAAATACAATATAATTATGATTTTACAGTTTTAAACTAAAAAAATTGGCGGTCGTGAAAGGTTTCAACTGGTAGTTCACTCGTTTTTCCATTGGAGTGCTAGTAGTATTTCTCGCTTTATCAAACAGCTGATTTTTTACTATATACTTTTAGCATCGCTGTTCGAGTCTAATTTCAGTTCTAATTTATACCCAATGTGTTTTGAAACCAGTTATCTTAAAGTTTAAACGGCAACTCTAAAGAAGACTGAAAAGCTGAAAACTGATCTAAGAATCTAAACATGATATTTTAAGCCTACCAGCTGTTTGAGCATCGACGACAATTCGTAAAAATATGGTAAATTATCGATTATCGAACCACTCGATTGTTTTGATTACGTGTCATGTTAGCATTGTTAAATTGTTAACAATCGAATCGTTTGCAAAATATGAATATCTAATCTTGAACAATCGATTTTTTCGATTGTGACCATCAATATATGAATAATTGTTATTGTTTTGTGCTGGCCGTACCACTATACTCAAGGTGGATTGATAGCAATGCACCTTGACACTATTATAAGAATATAGTATCAGTGCACGGCCAGTATCAGTGAAAGCCACAATACCACATCAGAACAACAACAACAACAACAAAAACAACAACAGTGGCCGTTTACCACGGTGAAGACGACTCGGGTCGCCTGCGCAGTAGGACTTAAGCACCTCACCCGACTAGCGATGGGCGCAGGACGCCAGGGAGTGATTGACTTGTACAAGACCGTAAGTGTGCCTGTGCATATGTGTGTGCATTTTGTAAGTGGGTACCTCCTACCTTTACCCATATGCCATATTGTGGATTTCCGGTGGGGTTGGTGAAATCCGATCGCAATCGATCGTGCTCGTGGGTATAGGGGTGACGATTTGGGTACGGGTATGGTGGTGTCGTTGGGGGGGGGAAGGGGGTACTTGTTGGATGCAATCATTTTATCATCATTCATTACCACTAAACGTCATATTATATTACATCTCGTACGGATCCTGAACGTGACGTATTTCACCAAATAAGTATATAGGTACTACGAAATCTGTTTTTTTTCTTTTCAATATCGCTGCCACCCACTTCGCACAAGAATCGTTGGATTTAAAAATAGTTTTTATTTTTTATTATTGTATTATATTATATAATAATAATAAAAAAAAAAACATAATATAATATATTGTACCCACCCATGTTCATTGTTCAATTACTTGTAACGCAAGTCTCGTCGACGGAGATTTCAATGAAATATGAAATTTTGATTTTTTACTGTCTATTTTTAGCACGACGATCTTGCTTCAAGCCAATATTTTGTAAATATTGCAGTTTACCTTGCAAGGGCGGGGCTCACGCAGCGCACATCACAGATTCGACCTTTTTGAGGGCGAACTTGTAATATATTTTTGTCGTAGTATTCCTGCGTAGGACGACCCATCCCGTCACTTCATCGTTGTTAAATTTTTATTTATAAATAATATAAATAATATAAATAAATATAATATTATGCAGTATGAACCTATTTTAATATTAAAATATTACACTTTTCCCCGAAAAGTTTTTTATGTTCCACACAATAAATATCTGTTCAAATACATTATCACCGACGAATATTGCATATTATTTATATCCTCGTATTCAGTTGCGTAACTTATGAAATATATTTTTTAGGCAAAATATAAAAAGTATTTTTGTTTGATTGTGTCTCAAAATATACATTGTTGTGGTGGAGGTCTGATTTTTATCCCTTAAATAATTTACCAACTATAATCTATACCTACATCATATTTAATATTGTATACCTGAACATTTATTGTTACCTACGTTATATCAATCCTTAAAGTTTTGTTGGATTGTAATTGTAAGTGAAAATATAACATCAAGTAAATATACTAGATACCCATATAATACGCACAATATTATAAGTGTGATGTGTATAATCCATAAAATATTAATATTGATTTTAATGGCTTCTTATCGTATGATGACATAAAATTAACGTAGACAAAAAATTAAATGTACCTATTCAAACTCAATCATAATGCTTTAAAAATAAAATGTATTGTAATTCACAACAACGTATAGAGCCTACAACAGGTGGGCAAAACTATATCGTCGTTACCTCTATTAAGTCTTGGAGGGAAATTTTAATAAATTGCAATTGCCCCGCAGATAACGTCTATAAAAGGGCCGTTACAGTCGTATACAAATCGCGTGATACTCAGTGCCGTCAAGTCCCACTAAAAGGCTTTATTAAAATTATAGATATAGCTCTAACCGCTAATTGTATAACTTCACTATCCTAATGTGGTGAGTGGCTCTCTAGCCCTATGGAAGTAGGTATACTATGCCTCGGAATGGTCTATAGCTGTGACTTATTAGAATTTATAATAAATATAAACGTATATTATTATCATATGCGATACACATATTTTAATGGTGTAGTAGTGTAATAAATAAAAATTCTGCAAACCTTCAATAAAATTCTTACAAAATTGGAAATCCATTTGTATTATTATTTATTATATGAATTATTTTATTTATAAATACATCATCCAGTGCTCGATTTGTTTGGTGNGTGGTACGCAAGGGGACGGAGTACCCCAACTAATTTTTCTGAAACATTCGCGTACCCCTACTTTTATGGGAAATATACGGGACGCTTCATCATTCTGCATATTTATCAAAATGCACGAGATACCGTCATAATATTTGTCTTATAGATTATTTCATAACCGCGGATCTTCATATTGGTTAATACTAAATATTAACTATTAGTAAGTAAACTATTAACTAATTTTTACTTTTATTATCATTTTGAGTTAATTATTATTTATAAATTTATAACTATAATATATATTATGTAATAGGTACCTACCTAGTACCTACAGTAATTAGTAATTACCTATGTCTTGTATATTAACTTGCATTTTTAAAATTTTTTTATTGATTATTCGCAAATATTTTTTTTATGATTTAAAAAGATGTATAAGGGGATGTAGGGACATAGAAATAAAACAATATATTATATTAAACGTAGTTCAACAAGTTTTTAACTTCATATTCCGCAGCAGTGTATTTTACCAAGAATTTCGATACAAAAAAATTTCGAATTTCTAAAGAGCAATAATTACCGCTCAGTAATACTTTGAATAGTTAGGACAGTTAGGTACTTATAAATTACAAACAAATATATCAATTTATTTCTAAGTAGTAAGTTATAATAATATTATAATATAAATTACAAGTGTAACATCAAAAAATGGAAAACAAAATTGAACTAATTTCAATAAAAATTATTTAAGTCTTACACCTTTTTTTTATCAAATTATTAAAAATGTCTTATTCTAATAAATCAGTTCCTTACTTACCCATAACTAATTAACTACAATTAATTCGAAAATAATGAAATTACATAGGTAGTAATCATTTTTTTTGATAAATTTCACACTTTTCGACGCAACGTTTGTTATTATTATAATATAGTATACATTATATTTTACACGATGCAATAAATACCACGAATCAATTCAATAATCATACTATTTCGCGGTACTTATGTACAAGCTAATAAAAATAATATATTATGACAAAATTATTATAGTAATAGTTAGGTAATAACTTCACTAATAACGATAAAATGATTTATATATAGTTCAAAATATTTCACAAGTTATTCATTAAAATTTACATTTTACAATAACCTACTTCATTTCGAGCGAGTAGATGACGAATTATAGATACACACAAAAAATACTAATACAACAGACTGCAGAGCGACTTCGCTGGTCTTAAAAATCTTTACTATTGCATGAATTATTCTCCAAGTCAAATATGAATTAGAAATTATTATTGATGCAAATTATCAGTATTTTCATTTACAATTTAGACACAACAACGTCAACTTACACCGAGACTCAAATCGATTGTCGTCACGTAGCTAGGTAAAATAAGTCACGATAATATGATAATATATTATTTTATAATGACGTGGAATCGTGTAATGCACAGATACGGATTTTTTTCATCCAAAGAGTGTCAGTCCTTAAGCAATAAGTAGGTGGGCACCGAATTAATCGGTTCCGGGAACTATTCTATCTGTTGAAAATTAAAATATTATCCTATCGCGTAACATTTATGTAGGCTAAATTTTCATGAACATTTTTACCTAAGCGTTGTAACTATCTCATATCTGCCGTTCGTTTTACGGTGGTATCCGGGACGCGTGGAATTATTGAGCCCAAAGCATTTAGCCTGCCTATATCATGTGTCATATTGCAGTATCGTAATTGTATAGGAATGTGCACTTAAAAAAAGTACTTGGAAAGAATACAAATCAGCTAATCCTTCTGTGTTTTAGCTTTCGATCGGTATGAAAAATAAAAATCACACTAGGTAGATCTTAAAAAAATATGTTCCTTAGTATTCAACCTGTTTTAGATTAACACTAATGTGGAATAAAAGAGTATAATATATAAATTAATTATTTTTATTGCAGCTACTTTATATGGGACGAGACTATCCTCAAGGTTACGACTTTTTCCGTTCACGGTTGAAAAAAGCTTTCCAACGTAACAGCGACATTAGTGATCCCGAACAAATAAAGATGCTGGTCAAACGTGGCGAGTTTGTCGTCAAAGAGATCGAAGCCCTCTACATGCTCAAAAAATACAGAACATTAAAAGATAGATATTCTACGGAGAAGGATCAATCATAGTCAATAGAGCTATTTAATTAGTATTTTTTTATATATATTATATTATATTATAAAATATGTCTTTGTGTACAGTTTTTTTTATATGCAGTATAAGCTTACAAACAAAATAATAATAAAAAATAAAATGTATTGGTATATATATGTTAATAATCCATTATGTGAGCAACAATATAAGTGCATTAACAGAAAAAAGCTGTTTTAAATGCAATAATATTATCAATGATTTTTAAATGAGCATAGAATTCTATGTTTTAAATTTAAAGATATTAAAAACCATTAATTTGAAGTGATAATTAATTTTAAGACAGAAGCATGAAGTAAATATAAATATAGGCCACATGAATGAGTAACAATAAAAATAAATAATACATTATATTATTTTCTTAAGGGATTCAAGTTTAATTGTTATTTAATGATAATACGTAAAATATTACATTTTTAGGCATAATATATATATAATATTTTTTATTTATGGTGTAGAATAAGAGATCAGATTTATCAGTAGTTTTTTCTACAATTTAACATGAATATTTATCCAATATTTCAATTAATTTTTAGAACTCAACAAAACAAATAAAAATCTCACATGACTTTCATCGCAAGAACACCAATCTCATCAATACCCGAATTAAAGTTGATAAAATAAAATAAAATAAAATATATCTGGTGCAAAACACTAATGTCTAAATTTTAGTCTTATCAAGTAAGTTAAGTTATAAACTTTAATACATTATTTGATAAAAATATATTGAACCTTAACAAATTTGCAATTGATAATTATAAAATAATCCATTAGTGTTCCAATTGTTCTAGTAAAATTAATAGTTGTTTCTTAACTTAAATTATTTGAATTTATAATTTATATTAGGTTCTGTTTAAGGACATAGTATATTGTATAAATTTAACATCTTTGTTTAGCTTTTTAATGCCTGCAAGCGATTTTTCATTTCTTCTAGGTCACCGTCCTCTTCAACTGTCTCAGTTTCTTGAAGTACTGAACCACCTGGTGTTTCAGTGACTGCCATAGGCGCTTGACCTAATGCTCCAGCTGTGATTTCCCATAATACCTAAAAAATATTATATAATTAGTTATTAATTCAAATTATACTAGTTTACTTAGTTATGTTTAATGTACTTTATCGATTTCTGATTGTGCTTCTTCTTCCATATCTTCGGGATCATCCATTACATTCTCCATTGTATCATCTAACATTTCTTCAATGATTCCAGCCTGAAATCAAAATCAAAAAATTAAACTAATTCATTTGGATCAACTTTACTTTAATATTTTACTAACCTTCATCATTTCCTTGGACAAATCTCTCATAGTAGCTGCAACTTCAGGCACTTTAATCAAATTGTGCATTGTTTGCATTACTTCTGTAGACTTTTGCAGTGAACCAGCCATTCTCAGCACAGCTACAATAAACGTATAAATATAATATATGTGACTGCGAATAAATTGTAGTATATTATGAATTTACACAGCTGGTTTTTCATTTGCATTTGTATAGAACTCATATGTGTCTTGGAAGTAATCAATTTATTGATGGTTTTGCGTGACCTCAGTATTTCTTTGGCCAGAATGATACACACATCTTTGTTTCCCTTCTTGGCTGCTTCTTTCATCGAACGTTTAACTTTTTCTTCTTCTCGCTGTATGCCTATGTCACAAAGAGAGCATACCGAACCAATATTGTGATTTATTAAAACTGTACTGTAATTGTAAGTGTACTAAAAAAAATGCACTTCTGTTGTATAGTTGTATATACATAACACAATGCTAGCATACTTACCTCTTATCTGTCGGTCCAGCTTATACGTCTCTTTGCGTATGGTCGACGTCCACTGTTTGACCTACGCCATAACAGCAGCACAAAACAAATTCACGAGTTAATACGACGACAAGTTTGCACTATCAGTCGACCACGATTACTCACTTGATCCTTAGGATCGACGGTGGCCGATTTACCAAATATGCCCATATTGATGGCCGTCTGCCTGGAACGAGTGCGTTTCCCGTTAATTATGTGCTGCCAACGGCGCTGTCGTTCATAATAGCAATAAAAACGATGGTTAAATTAGTCAAATGCGACTGCAGTTGAAGACGTGAGCTTGGAGCTTTCTCAAAACTTTTCATCGCTTATCACAGTAACACGCATAATATTATTATGCTAGTTAAATACTAAACACAGATATATATAATAATACTAATAGTTTTGCTTTATCTAATGTAACGCGCGTCGTCAACATCGCTTATCACGAATATACATGGTCCGTCCTCCCTACATATGTGTATTATCTATGGTCCGCCCAGTCATATGTTTTTGACGATATTATTATTATCACACAATCACATTATCACGTGAGCTTACGTCTGCGTCCCGGTGTCCGAGTGGCGAGTACCGGTCGTTCGGCCTTGAATACCACGACTGCCCTATAGTTAATGTTGTAGTCGGCATAATAATTTGTTGTTGTACAAGACTGACACTGCACGTCTGCACCTCTGACCTCACGTCCTCACCCGTCCGGCCTTGCACATTCAACCGGAAAATAATCCGAATCTCAGCTTTCCTTCTCCAGCAACAAAAACAACGACGGCTGCAGATTTTTTTTGTTCGTCACAACGTTTACTTCAGTTCGATTGTCGTTATACCTACACCAGGCAAACATGTTTCGGTTAATGAACAAGATTTCCGGGTCCACGGGGCCTGTGGTGCAAAAGTGTTTCTCCAGCATTGCCCCTAAACCGATAATCAACCCACCGATTAAGTATACAGAGGTAGGTAGTTACTAGCTATTTATATTATTAAATGTACCTATTTATAACTTGTGTCAGTGGCGTGTAGAATATTTTTGTGTGTGAGGCCCAATGCATTTTTATTTTTACTACCACCACCACTACTTTTATAAGTACAAACTGTACAATTTATGAGTTTTCCCAACGGTTTATTGTTTTTAACATTTAATTCTCTATAATGAAGAGTCAATCTCATATTACTATCATGGCCTCACATCAGTACACTCCACCACCCACCCATTTATGTTGAGGCACAGGCCTCAAAAAATTCTCCTCAGCCCGCCACTGACCTGTGTCACGTCTATTTACTTGTTTAATGTTTGATTTCATAAGCTACTAACTATGTGCATGAGAAAAAATGTGTGCATAGATTTAAGTCCAACAATATAATATAGGTAGTCGATGTTGGTATTTCTGAGCCGTTATTGAATTTGTGTTTTATTAGGTTATAATAATAAATTCAGTTCATGTACCTATATTATAAAAATAACACTTAGTAACTGTGATAATATTATTTTATTTTATTAGGTACCTACCTAATTAACAATTTTTATAAAATGTAAAAACTAATAATCACTGCTGTCTTTCTGTATCTAATCATTTTAATTGGGTACCGAACTTATCACTATTTTATGATCTATATTAAGTACTATATTTAATTTTTAATCACAAAAAAAATGTATTAATCTGAATACCTACTTATTCAGTAAGTACATTACTTATAAATTGTAGAATCTCATCAAAAACGTAATGTACCTATATTTTATAGTGGTAAAGTATTTTCAGACATTAGGTATTACCTACCCATACATTCACAGGTTGCAGTAAATTTGATATTATTAAACTTTAAATTGGCCCTGTAAAGACTAGTGAATTTAATTATTTTATATTGTCTAATCATCTATCTATTTTTTTAGTTGAGATTTTTGTTTTAGGTAGGTACCACTTCAATATGAATACCCACTTCATTATATCCTAAGGGCTTCTTAGCATTTATATGATTTCATGTTTCAAAAATAAGATTATTGTTTACCTATTATATATGTTACTAGTTACTACTTAGTACTTACTATCCTTCTAACAATTTCTGTAAATATTAAGAACCACTCTGTACCTATAATTAGAATTATTATTGATATATTTATTTTCCCAAATCCATACCGTATATAGGTTATTATATAAATAATTAGTATAACTACAAAGGTGAAAGGTTATCTGTAGTTTATTATTAATTATTGAATTAAATAAAAATGTTTTGTTTATTTATGTTCAGTATAGGATGAAGTATAGGCACCAGTATAGTTTAATCTCTTTTCTATGATAGGAACTGTCAATTGTATTATGTATATGTATATTGTATATTCATATTATGTTTATGTCTATTAGGTACATTATTATTTTATTTTTATTTTATCATTACATTGCTGTATATAAGATGTAGGCACCTAATAGAAGGACCTGACAAATGAAAATGAAATATTGATAAAAGTTAATAATATTAATATGAAATATTTATGGCTAAAACTATTTGACTTAAATTAACGTTTTCACAATCAATATTTTCCTATAAATTAGCTATTATGAATTTTTTCAAGAATAATTTAATTAAATTTAAATTTTTTTCATTTTTTAATATTAAAAAATATAAACAAAAATGTATACTGCACTTGTAGCACAAACTTCTATACATTATCTGATAAATTATATTTATAAAAAAATATATTAAAACAAAAGTTATTTAATTTGTTAGGTAATTCTGTTACATCTTATAGGTAGTAGTTCTACAGATGTTCATATTGTTTAATACTGCATTATACATTTTGTATGTGTTGTCTTAGTCTTATCAAACTTTAGGCTAACAACTTTACTAGTGTCCCTATATTGGCTTTTTTACAATATTTTTATTATTTTTTACATTTTGATATTTATAAGCATTTTTAAATTTTAATATTTACTTGCTCATAGCATACATAAAAATGAAAATATCATAAAATATCCAATGTAGAGACACAGGTAATGTTCTTAACTTAAAGTTTGATAATAGGCGAATTCACTCTAATATTAAAAGTAATAACACAGGGTTGGTTCTGCTAAAGGTAAGTTAGAGAGAAAAAACAAATAGTGCCCTGACATCCTCTTAACACAACCAGGCATCTTTAGATATGACACAAGGTATAAAAACAGAATATTTCTAAAAAAAAATAAATACATCAAAATACTATGACAGTTCTGTGATTACTGGATTATAGGTATAATTATATATTTTATTGATTTAATTAATTTTTGATATTTTAGCTATTCATTAATAATGAATTTGTGAAATCATCATCTGGAAAGACGTTTGATACACTGAATCCGGCTACTGGTGAACCAATTGCTCAAGTTCAAGAAGGGGATGCTGTATGTTCCTTATTTTTTTAACTATGTTAATTTCTTGTGTTTATAATATAATATTAAGTTGTCTAATGATCTATGCAGGTGGACATCAACAATGCAGTTGCTGCTGCACAAGAAGCATTTAAGTTGGGCAGCCCTTGGCGCACAATGGATGCTTCAAAGCGTGGTATGCTTCTCAACAAATTAGCAGATTTAATCCAACGAGATGCTAATTATTTAGCTGTAAGAATTACTATCCTAACCTAACCTAATTAATGTATATTATTCTTATAAGGTTTTTAAATTAAATTATATTAATTTTTTGTCAGACATTAGAGGCATTGGACAATGGCAAACCTTATAGCGTTGCATTGTCAGACGATATACCTGGAACTGCTGGTGTATTACGGTACTATGCTGGATGGGCAGATAAAAATCATGGTAAAGTTACCCCAATTGACGGTAATTATTTTGCATATACCCGACATGAAGCAGTTGGTGTATGTGGTCAAATTATCCCTTGGAATTTCCCATTGTTGATGTTGTCTTGGAAAATTGGACCAGCTTTGGCCATGGGTAAATTATTTAATAATTAAAGTTATAATATATGTATTACAATTTACAATAATTTAATATCTATTGTAATTTTGATCAGGAAATGTTGTTGTTCTAAAGCCGGCTGAACAGACTCCTCTTACTGCTTTATACGTTGCTAGTCTTGTGAAAGAAGCAGGATTTCCACCTGGAGTTGTTAATATTGTTCCTGGTTATGGTCCAACTGCTGGAAAAGCGATTGTTGATCACCTTGGCGTAGATAAAGTTGCATTTACTGGTTCGACTGAGGTAAATTATTCACTGTAAAATTATAAAAATACTATATTATATTTTGATTATATGTTTCAATTAGGTTGGCCAAATCATAGCTGAAGGTGCTGCTAAAAGCAATCTCAAGAGAGTGACATTGGAATTAGGTGGTAAATCTCCAAATGTAGTTTTCAGTGATTCTGACATTAATCAAGCTGTGGAAGGTGCTCATTATGGGCTTTTCTATAATATGGTCAGTTTTATAATTATATTTATTTTAATGTAATTTTTCAAGCTTAAAACTTTATGATTTAGGGACAATGTTGTTGTGCTGGTTCTCGGACATATGTTCAAGATTCAATTTATGATGAGTTTGTCGAGAAAAGTGCAAAAAGAGCAGAAAAACGTATTGTAGGAGATCAATTTGATCCCAAAACACACCAAGGACCACAGGTAATTTTATTTTAACAATACTCGTAAAATATAAACATATTATGAACAAAATTATTGTTATGTGATTAGGTCGATGAAGAACAATTAAATAAAATTCTTAGCATGATTGACAGTGGAAAGAAACAAGGAGCTACACTTGTCACTGGTGGTTCACGAGTTGGAGACAAGGGCTATTTCGTACAACCAACTGTATTTTCTGACGTTAAAGATGACATGAAAATAGCAAAAGAAGAAGTTCGTCTTAGAATTACTTACAACTACCTATGCATTTCAGTGTCGTTATTTAATAATTTTATTATTTAATTCTACAGATTTTTGGCCCTGTACAACAAATATTAAAGTTCAGCGATTTTGACGAAGTAATCAGTCGATCCAACAACTCTGATTATGGTTTGGCAGCAGCAGTGTTTTCAAAGAACATAGACACTGTTAATAAGGCTATTCAGAGTTTTAGAGCTGGAACTGTTTGGTAAGTAGTGAGAATAACTTGAATATTTTTCTTATTTAAAATTATTCATACATACAGGGTTAATTGTTACAATGTATTTGGAGTACAAGCACCATTTGGCGGTTTCAAAATGTCTGGTCATGGTAGAGAAATGGCTGAATATGGTTTGCAACCGTATACCGAAGTAAAAACAGTTATAGTTGCTACACCAAAAAAAAACAATTAATTTATTTTTTTCCATGTTAATTTGTTTTACATTTTATATTTACTATTATTTTAACTCGAAATTATTGATCAGTGCCATTTTTTAAATTTTATTGTTTCTAAATATTTTAAGCAGAAGTTTACATATTGTGCCATTATTGATAATATTATATAATTACCACAAGTAAAAAATATATATTTTACTTTTTCAATATTTTAAACTATCAATGTAATATTTTATCAAAACAACACATTCCTACTCTTAAACCACTTAATAACCCAACCAATAATAGTAATACCTGATTTATATTTTAATACCTATATTATAATCTCAGAGTTTTCATACACATACAATAAAAAAAACAGAAGTTATAATTTTTTTTTATAATGTTATACCTTGAAAATATTTAATTTTCTTACATTATAATAATTTATTGATATAAGAATAATATACACAGAATGGTTTGCTATATAATATTGGCGTTTATTGTTTTGATCTATTACAATAATAAAATTAACAAATATAATTGTCATTCTTTCAGTTTGAATGATTGATACTTTTGGGTATTTAAGTTATAATAATATTAAGCTAACTATGTACATCTCTACGAACAATAAATGTAGTGTTCAACATGGGTGTACGAAAAATCATTTAAATTAAAATAGTACAATCAAAACAACAAATGAACAAATGCAGCTAAAGTAATAATTCAAAATAAATATATATTAATTTGTTTAAGAATAATAATTGTCCTCTTGAATATTTAAATGTTGTATAATATTATGTTATCACTTTTAAATTATAATACATTATTCCCAAAGTAAATAATAATGATGTTTTAATGTTTCCTTTAATAGTTTAATATAATGGCATATAGGTACTACCTATTAGGTAGTAGGTACCAGGTTTATATTTTAAATGTGAGGTAATTAAACACAAAAAATGTGCATTTTGTTACATAATTAAATGTACGGGACTGTATGATATACTGTATACGTTATAATGTTAGTATCAAAATACTATTCCAAATGAAATTAGACAAAAGATAAACAAACTTGTATGAAGATCATAATTGAAAAGTATATCAGCCTCGGTATATGTTATACATTAAAACTGGAAGACTTCTTCACAATGGAGGGGCTGAGTATAAAGAAACATCGAATTACTGAGATCACGTCCGCCTCTCGAACACTTGTAATTGTGTTGATCTTATTTATACAATATGTAAAAATAAATATTTTAAACTTGAATAACATTTAATCACCTACATGATATGAAATTAATTGCATTTGTTATGAAGAAGGACCTATGTTCCATCTTATCACAGTCGTTGTCCCTGATATGGGACAAATATTAATTTTTATGTCACTGTAATATGACTTTTACACATCTTAAATACCCAATTAATTTTAAATATGCAATTAATGGGACTACTCTGCAGTCACTTGATTTGTCTGTCACTGATCTTGGTTTTGTTCTCTGTCCTACGCTTAGCCCTAATTTACATATTTTGCATGTCTGCTGTAAATCACTTAAAATCTTAGGTTTTATTAAACGTGTTACAACCAGGGCTTAAAACCGTTTCCAAAATTATAGGTAAATAAAATTTTTTTAAGATCCGGTTACCAGTTATCTTGTTCTGAGAAGTGCCGTTTACCGGTTACCGGTTACCTTACACCACAATAAAAAAGTGATTACCAGTTACCGATTTTTAACGGTTTCCA
>WHPZ01560765.1:0-14772 GCA_016617965.1 Macrosiphum rosae
TAAAATAGTATTTTAATTTACTTCATATAATGTTTGTCTTAGATCTCTAGCCAATGTTGATGTCTCTTGTAAAAGACGTTGTTGTTCTTCCCGTTCTTTTTGCCATGCAAGCTCCATTCTAGCCTTCAAACCTGTTAATTTAGATCTTCCTGAGTTCAACAGTCGTTCTTCTTCCAACTAAGATAATAAAAATTAATTTTTATATAAATGTATATTAAGAAAATTAATTAAACAGACTTTATTAATAGAAGATGTCATTTCTGATTTTGTTATTTCCCAGGCTGATTTTTCTGACACCAGTTCTGTTTTTAACCTTGAACATTCAAGTCTTGCTTCTGAAAGTTGTTCTTCCATACAAGATACTTGTTGCTGTAAGACGTAGAATTCTTCTTTCTAAAGATTACAGTTTAAATAAACAAAAGTTTAGTCAAATCTAAAAACAAGAAACCATAAAAATAGGCACCTAGATATTACCTGGTTATCATTATTTTGCACCTTATAATTTCCTTTTTGATGGTTAGAATCTGCTGAATCCAATATTTGCTTATACGAATCACGTTCTCTTTTGAACCTAAGAGTTTGAAACTGACTGTTTTTTAACTCTTCAGAAAGAACTGACATGCGATTGTCATAGCGTACTTTTAAAGCAGCAACTTCCGTTTTTCTGGCTTGTTCTTCATTGTATACCCTACAAAATTAATTAATTTTTAAAAATTAAAAAAAATTTTTATTATTTATCAAAACTAACTTAATTTTCATATCTTTTAGATTTTTTTCTAATAATTCTGTCTCCATTGACCTACTGTGCTGGACTTTAACAACCTTTTCAAAATCATCTAAATTTCGTTGTAAGATTTCATTCTAAAACAAAATATTTTATTGAAATCCATAGTCTTATAGGTATGTTAAATTCTTATTTTACTTACTTCTTTCTTAAGTTTTTCTATCTGTTCTGTATACTGACTACATTGTTTATTTAATGTCCTTGTTTCTTTTAAATATTCATCCAAATTCTTTTTCATATTTTCCTTCTCTTTTATCCATGAATCATTTGAATGAGCTATTTCTAGATCCTTTAACTTTTTCTACAAAACAAAATATCCAAATCAAAAACACTTATAAAAACATCTAAATGGTTTAAATTACCTGCATTTCTAATTTTTCTTTGTTCCATAAATCAATAGAATTGTTGTATTTATCTTTCAGTGTTTTTAACTCCAGTTCAACTTTTAATATATCTTTTTTTCTACTTTCTAACAAACTAAGAAACAATTATAGTTATTAATTGAGTGCTCAAAAAGTATAATAAAATAAAATAAATAATAATTGCGTTACAAATTAAAGTTCATATACCATTGTAGTTTTTCTTTTTCTGCTGTCATTTTACTTTTAGCATCTATTTGTTCTTTTTGCAATAGGTCATATTTATTTAAAATGTCTTTGTAATTCTTTCGCTCCATCATCAATTCATTTTCTATTCCTAGTAATTTATTAATTAATTCATTATAAATATTAAAATATTGAAACTATAGTAAATCTTTTATAAAAATATCTAGGTACTTTTTATTTTTTTTTCAAATTCATTTTGAATATCCGTCATTCTTTTATTTTCTTCAGAAGTTGATTGCTCTTGTAATTTGTTTATACTTTCTTCTTTGCTCATTATTTCTTTTTTATGTATTAATTTCATATTTTCAATTTGTTGTCTCTCACTCTATACAATAGTTAATAAATAATATCAATATGCATAAGTCATAACACTGTAGAATATAAACATTGTATTATAATAAATTATGTACATTATAATATTACATTACCTATGTGAAGAAAATTAAAGTATATCTTAAAAATGTTCTGTTAGCACATGCAACTTACATTCAAAAATAAAAACTTAATTCTATAATTTAAACAATTTACCTTAAGTTGGCTTTCAAGATCCATTGTTTTAATTTCCAACTGTTTAATAGCTTTTGTTTGCTTATCAAAATCAGCTTTAACCTCTTTAGTCTAATAGTAAAAATATATATTACGTTGGTACATTTTACTGTTATTTGTTTATACTTTAATACTACTAACATTACCTTAGGTTGTGCTGGTTTTGATATTGGTTTATAAGTTTTTTTGGATGTTAATTTTGTTTGATATTCTAAAACTTTAGCTTTCAGTTGATCCTTTTCTACTTCAAATTCTTCTATTTTTCTTTTTAATACTGTAATTTCCTACAATTTAGAGTATTTTATATTTTAATTAAACACTTATTTTTGTAAAATTATTTTATGATGATTTATGAAGCAGTTATACAATTGTCTAAAACTTGTTCATACTTATATAACAGTAGATGTTAGGTATAAAATAATATATAAATTACTTGTTCGCTGAGCTCAAGAAGTAATTTTAATTCTGTTGCATCTTCAACATCTGAAATTCCCTCATCTCTATCAGCAATATTTGTAGGGCGATAACCTATGAATCATTTTTTTTTTCATTATTAAATGAAAGAAATTTATAATCTATTATTTACTTGTTTTTGTGGCCATTTTCTTGAGTTGCAACACCAGTGACTCATTATCTTCTTCTAAACGACTCACTTTGTTCCTCAACATTTTAGCCTACAATTTGTATTTTAATGTAATATTTGTATTATAAGATTTATAACTGTAAAGACTCAATCATAGGCGAAACTACAGCCTGGACCAACTGGGCCTTGTTCCAGGTTAATTGCGCCCCGTAATAATGTATCACTAGTACTACTATAGGTACGTCTTTATGTAATACATCAAATGGATATAATACACAATTCCCTGATCGCCCCCTCCCTAACTCCTAAGGTATACTATTCTTTACAGAATAAAATTTTCCACCCCCTCCTCCATACCATTTATAAGTCTAAATGTCTGAATTGAACAGGAAAAGTGGCTCAATCCAATAATAATTTCTAATACCGCCTAATACCGCCTAGGTAAGTTTTAAGACATTACTTCTTCTTCAGAAAATCGTAATTGCTCCCTCATATCTGCTTCTCTTTCAATTGAATCTTGTAAATCCCTCTGTAGTTGAACTGGATCTTCTTGGGAATCACCTCGAGTTAACGACTCTCTTGAAACTCTCTAAACATTTAAATAATAGGTTATGACTTATGAATGTAAGGGCCTATTAATTTTTTGTTAATTCATAAATATTAAATACTTCTCCCGATGCAGACTTAGGTATCATGCCCAGCATAGGTCTTTTTTTCTGATCCCCTTGTGTTGCATTAGATTTAGATTTTTCTAAATCACTTTGTAATCGTTCTATTATCTGTAAACATAATATTATATTTTAATAACAATAATAATATTTATTAGTATTTATGTAACTTACCTCTTTAGTTTTTTTGTCATTTTCGACTTTTTCATTATCTAACTCTTCCATTCTTCTCTCAGCTTTTTTTAATTTAAATGCTAAAATTCTACAATTCTTTGAAACTTGGTCAAATTCTCTTCTCAGCATAATAAATTCATTATCTTGTTCCTCACTAAAATATGAATTCCAAAACATATTACATAAGTGTTTGTATATTTATTTAAAAATAATAATATAGGTACCTAATAATAATATTTTTATTTAATTTTAAAATAGATTGCAAGATATCCTACATATCAAAAAACGAATTTATTGGCAATCTTAAAAATGTGTAAATTTAATTTAATTACTAATTTAGATTCTGAGTACCTAGTTTAAAAGAAAGATTTTCAAGTACTTTTCAAAATTATTGGACATGCCGTATGAAAAATGGTTCAACCGGAAACGGTCTCTCAGGCTATAATTCTAAGGATATTTTATTATATATTAATTATACTGCTATTAGGTATAGTAATTTATGTTTCTATTGATAATTCAAAAGGTTGAATACATTTTTGACGAAAAATGGCACATATTAAAACAATATTAAATTTAATATTACTAACTGTTATGAACTTTTAAGTCAATACCAATGTACTGCTCATAGTATAAAAAGATAAAAATAAATTTAAATATTTTGAAAATGTCATTGTCTTGACTAAATAATAATATCTATAAATAGTGTCAAAAATGTCAACTCCTATGAATAATATTTTTGGAATAATATATTTATAAATAACAACAATTGGATGAAGATAAATCGTTATTATACATTTAAAATTTTGAATATCCAATTCATCAAAATTTGAACTTAATCATTCATAAAAACTATTGAGACTTTACACTAAACTTTTTTTTAATTTAAAGCAAACAAATTTAGGAGGAATCATGCATCAAAATAAGGGCTAAAATTAAATAAATGACAAATTTTTTTAAAACAATTTGAAAAAGTTCATTATTTTGATAAATTTTGTTAAAATTTGAACTTTTGAGCGGCGAGCACTTGTACAAAAAATTGTGTCTATTTTTGATAAGTTGTTGATTGGGATATGAAGGAAACACTAATGAGGAAACATATATTAATATTATACATAAATAGAAAAAAACTAAAAGAAAGTTGAACATTTCAAATATAAATGTGGCAAAAATACTAAAAAGAACAGAGACAAAATATTTTTAAAACTATATTATGTCTATTAAATGCGAATCTGAATATTACAAGTATCTACAGTTATTCATTTTTAATTACACGACAAAACAAAATATTTTGTCAAAAACTCGTTTTGCGTAAAAATGCACACTTTTGTTTAGAAACCACCCACAATAAATAAACTGCTTCTAAGGGTGATGTCAAGGCAAAAAAAAAAATACACCACAATAAAACCAGTACATATACATAGGTTCCGCCCAGAATATAAAATAAATTATGACCCATAAATAATAATATTATATGTTCTAATAAATTATCACTAATAATTATTATTAGAATAAAATATGGTTTAAACTCTTGGAATAAATTAATATAAAACATTGTGAATATTGGATTGTAATTAGTAGTGCAGTCTGCATAGTTAATAAATCATTATGGAACAGTTTATAAATTTATGTCGTTAAGACTTAAGGGGCCTCGCTACGGCTATTATTTAACGAAGGAACATATTTTAATTTATAAGCAATTTCTAATCTCGTTTTAGTCGCCAGGGATCTATGTCTTTGTTATACAGTATATTAGTATAAAGTATAAACTAAGTTTATAGTGAAATTTAAGTGGGTACAGATCTCGTATGCACATGCATATGTCATTAACTCGATAACAATATAAAATTCACTAAACGACATTTTTGACAACTTACTTATTGTTTTGATAAAATTAAAGATAGGTAACGTTGTCTGATTTTGATTCCGACAAAATATTTGAATTCATCAGAAAAATGTCTGACAACAAAGCACTTTCCGTTTTTAATTTTAATCATGATTTGTGATAAACGATTGGAAAAAATTCATATTCACAAGATTTCTATTACAGTTCTGAGTTCACAATAAATAATAATTATATAAAATAATTTAATTTTTACAAAATTTTCCGTTCGACCAATGGACAATTTTCTGTCAAGTTCAAATTTTTTTTGCATCAAAATTGGACAACATAAGGTAAATTTAATTTTGTCAAAACTTAAGGTCTTCAGAGCTAAAATTGACGGCACTAACGAGGCCTAGCGAGGACTGCGGTACGCACGGCCAATTTTAAGGAGTTTGTATAGGCAATCATCTACATGACAAACTTTTATATTTAGTGTCATACTGTCATTATGCCATTATAGTATGTATTCAAGATAAAAAGTGTCCATAACCCATAGGCCATAGGAGTAAAAAATGGCAGTTATCCTTTAAACCACTAATCATAAGACGTATACAATATTATTGTAAGGTAGTTGATGGATTAAAAAGTAATTCTAAATTATACATTAATTTACCGAAAATTATCTCTCATCTCTTGCTCCATATTATGTATTTCTTTATTTAAATCATTGTTTTCTTCTGTTAAATCCTCAATTTTAGTTTCAGCAGCTATTAACTTAGAGCGAATCAGTTGCGCATCGTCTGACTTCACTTTAGTATTCTTGTTTTTATTGAGCTCAGCTTCTAATTCATGAACACGTTGTGTAAGTAATCTCTTTTCATCACCGAGACTTTCACAAGTAGACTTCAAATCATTTATTTTTTGTTGGTGCTTCAACAACTATTATAATTAATGTTATTAAAATTTGTCTTTGTTTTATATTGTTTTGTTTTTACTTCAGAAGCGGTTGTACGAGATGTCGGAGTTGTATCCAAAGACGCTAGTCGTCTTAATAAAACATCACTCTTTTCTCGTTCAGCTTTCTCACATTTTGCTTTGGTCAATTTTAATTCAGCTTTTAAATGCAATACTTGGTCCTGAAATTTCATACGTTATTGGATATCCATATTAATTGGTTACTTTACTAAAGTATATTACACACGTATAATGTTACATTATTAATATATTATGCTCACGTGTAAATCTTCATCATTTATAATAGTCGCATATGTATCAGTTGTAGTATCAGAATCAGCTAAACTAATAGTATCTTCATCATCGTTATACATATTTTTATCATTTGGCGTTGATTTCATCTAAAATAAATCAATTTAAAACTATAACCCTTGTGAAATTTTGACTTCCAAAGTGAATATTAACATTGTTATGATGATATTAACATGCACCGGTGTATATTGGGCGATATCTCCATTGTAACTATTTCTTGGGCTTTGTACATCCATAGAATCCTTGCGAGAAAGATTTGTTCTTCTTCGAACTGTATATTCTGGAATGGCCTGTTCGTCATCTAGAATAAAAATAAACAATATTATAATTAAGTACATAGTACTGAAGAATTGTACTTTTAGAAGATAGAATTACCTTCTAAATTTTCAACTTGAGATGTAACACTATCTGAAAGTGTTGTCAAGTCGGGCGTCGATGTCCATGATGTAGTCTTTCGACTAGATCCGCCACCTTTGTCTACGTTGTAATAGTTTTTACCATTGTTTGTTATGTCTGATGACATATTTTTCAAACTTGTTGACTCATTTGTTGCCCTAAATTAATAATTATGGTTTGCTTGTACATTTTCTTAGCCAACTATAATAAAAAGGGTTAACTAACTCGTTATTTAAAGTAGGAGTCGATAGTGTAGTATCATCTTTCCTAAGCGATGACTTGCCATTATCCTTATTCCTGTTAGAATGATCTTTATAGTCCCTGCAGGAAAAATAAATAGTGTAAGTCCTTAATAAATTTTAATTTTCTATCTTATAGCAAATACATTTTTAAATTGTATTTTATAATGTATTTTCTATAATTATGGTAGGCACCTATATTTTTTTTTATCAATAAAGTCAATTAAAATATTTAAAATAATTAAAATTTTGAACAAATTCTTACAATATATATAAATCGACTATTAATTAAAAATAAGTGTAAAATAAAACGTATTTTGTGTTATAATGTTTAAAATAAATATAACATTTACATTTTTCGTCTCAACATAGAAAATGTAATATTGAAGATAATTTGAAGCGCAAAAGCATAATTATTAGAGAGGTGCTTGGCGCATAGTGCATACTGTAATAGCTGCACTATGTAATCCATAGATAAAATTTTTAAAAATTAGTCACCAAATGGTTTCAAATTCTTGGCAGTTATTTTTTTATTTATCTCATTTAATATTAAATTAAGAAAAATGTATTCATTAATCGTCATCAAAGGTACCTCATAAATATATTTTGTTTCATTTGAATTTATTCTTATCAACATTTTAGATTCTGAGCGGAGCGATTAATATATTTGATTTTACAATTTTACATTTTTTAATATATTTTATTTTTTTTGTGTCTGTCATCACCTTTTAGGACAATAAAAATGCTTAGATTTTCTACACCAGTATCTTGTTTGATGGGAAATTGAATCTAATTGGTCCATTGGGTGGGTCAAAATTTAAAATACCCGGTAGTATTCAAAAGCGCCGGGAAAAACAAAAACAAACTTAAGGAAAGACGACAATTTTTAAGCAAAATCAGTTTTCAACAAAATCGATTTTGGTTTTTAGTGTAACTCTAAAACAAATTACCGTATATATACATGACATTTTTACTGGTTGTTTATATTATCATTTTTTATAGACGATACAATTTTCAAAAAATGTTAATATGTTTTGAATTATTTACGGACATTTTCAGTTTCTAATTTCCAAATTCTTTAGCGTTTTTTTTCTATAAATTTCAATAAAATTGTAATTGTTTAATAAAAAAACTTAGTAACGAGCTGTAAACGGCTGTATACGAACATTGTCAGTTTTCAATTTTTTTAGTTTTTTATTCTATAAATATCAATGAAATTTTGTTTGTTGGGTAAAACAGGGTGAACATTTAATGCAAAGCTCCTGATATAATGTTACAATAGCAGTTGAAAAATATTAAGAATACATAGGCACAATTTTTTTTTATAAACATTTAAAGTTAGAATTTTGACAAAATGTATTAAATTTAAAATGTAATAATTATTTATAGTTAACAATTCATAAAATGTTCAACTTTTATGGCTAAGGATTGAAAATTTAAAACAAGGTTCCACGTAAATATGTTATATATAAATTACTTTATTCACATTAATATTATCAAATAGGTATACTTAGTAATATCACTAATATCATAGGTAGTCAGCCTACTTCTTCGCTCAGATCGTTTTTCTTATAAATGATATTGCCATATTATTATATCATTGAATTCAAACTTAACACTATCCATTACAGTGACACACTTGTAACCTACTGTACAGCAGAGCGAAACCCACTTGCACAACTTTTTTTATTTTTGGTGTTTCTAAATTTCTAAATTTTGAGTGTTATTTAGTTCTCCATTTATACAAGGCCGCCCACAGGGGGGGAGGGCCACACCCCCTGCTCATTTAGATAAGACCTAATTTGTATAGCATTTATTTGCATTTTATATAGCAGTCTTAAAGGGCGATAAGGAGGACTGATAACTGATAAGGTGCCACAAAATTTTTTTTGTAAAATATTTAAATGATTAATTACGAAAGTGTCATCAGTTTTCTTCTTTTTGTATTATAGCCCATACTCTTATTGTGCCTTATTGTGTACAGATTGTGTACATTATTAATAAAGAAAAAAAAATAATGATTAAATATTTTTAGTACCCCTCAAAAAGACATCTCTAATTTTTATTTAGTTTCACCAATCGCCAATGCTGCAGAAAATCAGAATATATATAGAAACATATTAATATATTATGCTATATTGATATATGATATATATATAGGTACAATTGTACAAATGTACAATACGTCAATATATATATAGAACAATTAGAAAATATTTACTATAATAAGGTTAAACTATTCAAAACTACCTAACGATCGGCGATCAATTATACAACCGTGTATATAACCGTGTTCAGTATGACACTATATGTGATCTTTAGATTTTTTTAAAACTACATATACACCTATGCTACCGAAATAAAAATAACTAATTTTATTGTCTTCTATACAATTATAAAAGAGTAATCTGCTTAACTTTAATACATTATACATAATATCCTGTAGGGTCGTCATTGGGGGNTGAAAGGTGTACATTTGCATTATATAACATTAAAATTAACAATTAACACCTCCCGATTAAGCATAACTTGTGGTAGGGGATGGTGAGTTTGCATAGACTATTATATTACCTGTTATATTCTTTTATATCAATTATAAATAAAAAACGAAAAAATATATTATGTACGCATGATCGCACGGATAATAAACGATTATGATAATATGATCTTGAAAGATGCGGTGGCACACTGAAGGAGATGCACACCCGGTCTGACTCTTCCTCACCATGTGGTAACGTATATGGTTACCCTTTACATAAACATTATAAAATTATTATATTTGGCCCCGCCCTTGTAAAAGCATGTTAAATATAAAAAAATCGATTTTTATAGTCCGTCTTTTTTTTTAAATTTAGTGTAATGATTCCCATCTATCAAACGATTGGTAGTATTTTTCCTGATTTTGAACCCTGTAATTGGTTTTTACTTTCTGCACTATACAATAAAATATGTTATATAATAATCTATATAATAATAAATTTGTAATGTTTGACCCCCTTCCATTCGACGCCGCTGGAAGCCGAAAGGATATAGGTATACATTAATACACTATAAATATGAAAATACAAAGATCGCCAAATAAATCATATTGCAGGCATATATATATATATATATATATGTATACATAGGTATATCGCAGAGGCGTAGCCAAGGAGGTGCTGGGGTAGCCGGAAGCCTAGTCTCCATCCGAAAATCGAAATGTTAAAAAAATCGTAAAAAATTATTTCCATAGTCTATGAAAGTTATTGCAAATACAAATTTGTATAGCCGCACAGGAACCGAAACCTAAATTAAGACCTCAGTATATAAGTATACGCTAAACTTATGGGAGACCCTAGTTAAACTAACTCTGTGTACCTAAACACATTATTAGCCCCCCCCTCCACCGAGGAAAAATCTTGGATACGCCACTGAGATATATTATATAATAGGTATAAATAGGCCACAACCTTTATAGTACTAACTTATATTTTAATTTTAATATTATCTAATATAATTATACAAATATGGTTCACCTGAAACACCGTTTGCATCTGGTCGGCCATCGGACTTGCGGGTGGAATCCGAGCGGACACAGCGGGTCGCCTTTCGCGGATGGTTTAACGTGTTGCATTTTTCGCGAATTAATTTCCAAAAAATAATAACAACACACACAACCACACTCGCGTACAATACGTTTCCGTTATACACACATACGATTACCTATTGATATTTAATAATATGTCCGTCACTCTATAATAATAATATATTATGCACCCACCCTATATACAGTTCTATAATATACGTATAGTTTTTATGACGGTCGTGTAAAAAATAAATGTTGGGCACCTCCTCTATAAATGGCGTTTTACCTGTTCTCGATCGTCATCGTGGCGCTATCATCGTTTATAAAGAGAGTCGTTTGGCGAAAACTCGCGCACTGAGCTCGACTGCCGACACACACACACACACACACACACATTTATTCCGTGCATTATTTTCGTTAGGCCATTTCGATACGAACAATATAAATACATATACGTACCTATATATATATATACATACCATAAACATGTATTCCGTGAGACGTGATTCTTCGCTGGGATTTCGCTCCGCCCATGACTGCCCGTCTCGGTATAAATAAACTTTGCTCATGCTACCGCCGCCACCGATCTCGGCACATAATATTATTATTACTCGGGAGTCGGGACATTTATATATTATTTTATACGCAAGCATAGCTGTCTGCGGTGTAAACAACGATGAATAAGCAATTTAAGCTGGAAAACTTAAATTTCTATGCGAATTCTTATAAATGCCCATATACCTACGCTGCAGTGCTTTCCTAATAGCGTAACAAGGGGCTAAATGGGGTTAAAGTGGGGAGAGGGTACAAAAAATAGTTTTTTATGTTTTTATTCTCGCTGTGTTACGTTGCCTTACAGGTAGATCAATTTACAATGATAATTTATTGAAAAACCGTTAAGATAATAGTGGTGAGTTCGTATTGTGCGTATATATAGTGCATTGTGTATACTAGTGCAGTAGTGCGTATAAAGAATTTTGGGTGATTGGATACACTATTTTTTTGATTTATTTACTTAGTTCAGGATTACAATACTACATGACATGAATATTCAATATAATATAAGAAAATATAAAGTCACATCTCCAATGTGAATTGTAAGAACAATCGGCAATAATGGTTAATAGTTCAATAGTTCATACTTAATTAATATTAATATCTAGAATATCGGATGGTAATATGGTATAATATGTATTATGTATAATGAGTATCTGGGTAAGTATAGACGTATAATGTGGATGGGTGATTTTGAGTTTAGTTTTGCACCTCCCCAAAATGTTAACCTCTATGTAGACATGTATAGTATACTAGTATTTACGATGGGCCTATAATATACATATAAGCAACATTTGTCAGAATCATAGAAACAATTAAGTGCAAGAATACATGACATAATGTTATTTATTAATACATATTTAATATTTATATAATATTATGTGTATCAATAGGCAATATCAATTTATGGTCGGAGGACAGTCTTTCGCGTAATCGCCGTATAAAGACATAAATTAATGTACTTTATTGTTCATGTATTATACCGCTCGTAGGTACCTACTATATAGATAGTACTACAGTAGTAGTTGCCGCTGATTGGCGAATTTTCAACATTATTTCGGGGTAAAATAAAATGTTTTTCAAAGGTATTAATTCTATTTTTATTAAAAACAAGTATTGAAGGGTGTTGACCAGTTGCCCCCTCACGGTTGTTATCGGGACTTTAAAAATATTTCAGTTGCCCTCAACCAAATGTACCAGTGGCCCCCAACCGAATGTACCAGTTGCACGTACATGTTAATATATATACTATATACACGAATACACGATTACAATATATAGCCCGTAAAATAGGGGAGGTAAATATACAAATAATAAATAAAATTATTTAAAATAGTATAAAATGATAGAAAAAATTCATATGATTGGAATATATACCTTATAATGTCTTTTGTAATAAATAATAATTACTAACAAAATAATTATTAATTTGAATACAATAGACAATAGTCAATAAAATAATATAAATATTATAATTATGTGACATTCAACAAAAAAATAGTAGGTATAAAATGATAGAACAAATTCATAATAAAAAATATAATTATAATGAAAAGCGCCATATTCAATGTGATAATTTTTCAAAATAAAAAAATAGTAAAAAAATTAGATATAATATTATGTACTATGTTTTGTTATAATAATTACTATTTGTATATTTACCTCACCTATTTTACGGCCTATATATTGTAATCGTATATATATTTATATATGAGGGCAACTGGTACATTTTGCTTTAGGTAGTTTGGGGGGAATTGGTATAAAAAAATGTACTTTTGGGGGAAATTGGTACATGCCCGTATTGACAGTATTTTTTAAGAATATATAAATCTGTGTCAAGGGGTCCAGTACCCCTAGACCCTTCCCCCCGTAAATGCACCACTGGGTAAATTCTACCGACTACCGGTATACCTATCACGCTGACAGTTACCCCCATAGACATATGGTTATACCACTACTACGCCGCGTCGTGGCGACAAAGTGACACCCCGGCACCCACCATACTATTATTATTTATTACTATACATTACTATTATTATTATACGTTTATTTATGTTAGATTTAAATATATCCATTATCCACACTCGGCACTATGCAGAACACGTTTGGCGTGTGTAAGTGTATTATACTATTATATTATATCGTACATTCAACATTTTATATCTCTGGGTTGACGCCGGCATGCCGCGGATTGGGCCGATTATTCCAGCAGGTGCTATAGCGCGCGTATGGTACGCCTAAAAATAAAGTGGACGTGACTGTGTGCGTGTCTGCAGCAATAGGTCAGTGCAGTTGTAGTATTACGTGTATATTATTATTATATGGGTAAGTAATGGGTAATGGGTATAGGCCTACGTAAGCTTATCTATTTAAGCCGTAATAATAAGCATAATAATTACGTAAATGTTTAATGTACCTATAATAGTGATATATTTTATATTTCTACTACTACATTAATGACTAGGAATAAAAACACAACAATAGGTAGGTATAAAATATGTATATTATAGGTAATTGTGTACTGTGTACAGTGCACACTGTAATAATAAAAAATACAAATAATGCCTAATTATAATATTATGTTTCCGCGTACGGTTATTTTTAAAATGAGATATGCACTGCAGCAGGACTAAACCACAAGATATTTTATAATGGACAATGAAAATGTACCTATCGGCTCTTGGCTATCTATGTAAAATTGTATTTAACTGTTGGGTGTATTTTTATTTGATTGACAAAAAATATTTTTTTTTTATGATACCTAATAATTTCAAAATTTAAATAATTATCAGATCCCTCATCAACGGACTAGTTCGTGCCCACAACATAATATTATACACAATTTAACTATTTAAGATATATCTTAAATCGTGTTATTACTATAGTAGGGTAACTTGTATAGTTATTGGCACCTTAAGAATTCGTATTTGGTAGTTATTGGCACCTAACCAGTAACCTGCTCCATTACGATATCGAATAGAAAATTATCAAATAAATAATATAGTAACATCAAGATTGATAATAAAACAGTATCAACATGACCGTATTATTTTTGGAAAAATTATCTCTAAAATTCATAATCAAACATTTTATATACGAAAAACAAAATTACTTGGTACCAACATAGTATAACTTAGTATAAGCTCAGCTGTGGACGACCGCCATTTTGTCGGTTGGCAAAACATTTCATTTATTATACAAAATGTATTAGGAATAATATTTTTTTTAAATGGTCAAATAAAATAGTAAAATATGTATAATGATTTATATAAAATATTTTTTTTTTTTAAACTACATGTTTATTAAATTTTAAAATGAATGTAGTTATTTGTTGGGTAAAACAGCTTGAACATTTAATACAAAGCTCCTACTATATTCTTACAATGGCGTTTGAAAAATATTAAAAATCCTTAGTCACAGTTTTTTTTTATAAGCATTTAAAGTCCAAAAATTGACAAAGTAGGTATGGAAAAATCACGAAAATTAGCAAATTATTTTGAGTTAAGAATTCGTAAAAATTTTTCTTTTTAAATCTAAGATGTTAAAATGTGATACGAGATTTCTTATAA
>WHPZ01560774.1:0-14467 GCA_016617965.1 Macrosiphum rosae
GGAGGGGGAAAGTGGTGGGGGTAATGGAATTCGGTTGAGGCGGTCGGTTCCGCGGGCGCGCGCGTAACAGACTCTGTCCAGTGTTAGTATGGTAAGGACGTAGTCCACTCCTTAAATATATCTAAGACCTGACGACGTCTGTTATAAAATAATATATATATATATATATATTAAGGGGACGGGGTAAGGTACATTGGGGCGCTATAGAGACACGGGATTAAATTTAATATTACAAGTCCGATTATGATGTTGAAGATTTACGTTTTATATGGGATAATGAACAATACACGATTATTACAAATCTATCATCCACCCCCCAACCCCACCTCCAGATTTTTTCACTTTAAGGCAGGAGCAGGGGGGAATACGTCACACGAATTCGATGTAAATATTTTTCGACAGCGGTTCGAAATACTAGAAGGCACCGAAAAAATATTAAATGTATGATATATACATAATTATGATAATATTATATTATATGAAGTTATGATCGTTTATCGAGTATATTTCTTTACTCATTTAATATACGTATATAAAAGATACTTAAGTAATGTTAATTATATCATCATATTAAATGTCAAACGTTATATATAATAATAATATTCTTATTTTGTTCCGGTTTAACTTGGGAATCTTATAGTAACGCGGCGCATGGGATAGGCAATTCAGGTACATTGATTATGAACATGATGTAAATTATTTCTACAGCTGTTTGAAATACTAGAAGATACTGAAAGAATTATTACTCATTTAGGGTATTTAACACGCAATATTTTACAAATGTTATTCAGTTTTCATTTATACATTGTGGAAGAACCATGTATGGGAAACAAGATGCTAAATATCTACGAGAAGCTGAATGAAATCCTGATTCATTCTTGTACCATAAAATTTGCAATTCGGGACCTACTACTTCGGGATGCTACTTTTAGATTACTAGTAGAACCATCATTTGATATCGATTCGGTCACTCTAAATAGATTGGAACCAGTAGACACTTGTTGGAACAAAAAGTGTACAAAAACTTTAAATGACGGAACAACAGCAACAGCAACAAAAAGACGAAAGATACAGCCGGACTTGTGAACAATTCGGGTTTATTAATAAACTAGATCAAGAAAGGTACGCTAAATTAAAAGAACTACCAGAATGTAACCATGATGATAGGTGTTACGTCGTTGAATGGTTTCATAATTCGATAACACTGATTGGAGTTGGTGTTTCTTATAACGATCCTAATTCCACAGTACGATTAACGTTAAATATTAGACCTGGTTTATTTGTACTCAACGGTGATGTTCCGACACTTCGAACTGTATCTGGGTTGTACAATTATGGAAAAGTACGTGTATATCCGTTTGCAAAATATTCATCTAATAATTTCATATTAACTGATGCGATGCTTAACCCAGAGTCGATACTTAATGCGTCGAATGTTTTATGTAAAATTGAAACACCTACATTTTTGGAAAGTGTAATTTTGCACCGGAAATTTGTAAAAGATAACGATATTAAATATAAATTTGCAGCAGTGAGCCATTATTGGAACGCAACCAAACAAGTGATGTTTGAGCTTATTTGCAAACGGTTGTTAGGTTGCCCGGATGACTATGAAGTGCCTAAAATAATACACAGATGGTTTGATCATTCACTACAACCGTACAAGTTACCAAAACCTGAGATACCAATGATAACTTTTGACATAGAAACCGTATCAACGGACCCACATAGAGTTCCGACCGGCGAGGATATCGATGACGTATTGTATACTACGGCTATACACCACGCTGATTTAAAAACTATATACACATTTGTCTACTTGCCGATAGAGAATCGCTCAAATCAAGATTTACAGAAGGAAATGTTGGAAATGGACAAGTATTACGAATACCCTGGTCAAACGAACATCGTGGAGGTTTTCAATACAGAACTCGATCTATTGAAACGAACAATGGAAATGTTACGATTTCCGTTTAATAACTGCAAGTCAAAAAACTCTCCGTATAAATTTCAAGTACGTCGACGATTGCACTATTTAATTGGTTACAATTCTTTGAAGTATGATATAAAATATCTTTTAATACGTTGTCAGTTTTACGGGATTTGTGTGGGTGAGTTTGTGTACAACAATGGTTATTCATTCGGATTGGATCAAATTCACATCGATTTATTTTGCATAGCCCGTCTACGGTATAAATTGTCCAAATATACGTTGAATAATTTATGCGCCACGATTTTGAAAGACAAAAAAGTAGATGTGGATGCCGTAGCTCTTCGGTTTTCGTTTTTTCATATGAAAACTACACAAAAATTATATAAACACGACGATAAATACATGGTTGATAATAAAATGCCATCTGTTCGTGATACTTTACATTACAACAATCGAGATACTATGCTAGTTACCGAGTTGGTAAGGAAAACTGATATGTTGACTTATGTCATGGACTACGCTCATGTATCGCGAATACCCATGACCAGTATCAATGTCAACTATGACAAAATAAAGTATCGATTGTTGAATCGTTGCGAAGTAACAGCTATGGAAAAACGTATGTTTTTAACAATTTTGAAATCAAGTAGACAAGTCTTAGTATTACCTATGAAATACGGAAATGGTGATTCCGTTCCTGTCGCGGATACTCTCGTGGCCGACGATTACATGTATACAGAACGTGATAACGAGTCTCTGTTGGGTGGTCGGGTGTGGCCGGGTGGTAAGAAGCAGAGTTATCCCGGCGGGATTAATTATTGTAACGGTGACATATGATGTGCTTGATATACAAGAGTACGATTATCGTATAGCTTATCCTATGTTAATGGATCGATTAAACATGTCTGACGAAACTTGCGCAATAATGACTGCTCGTGATTTGAGTTTGATGTTCCCCTTCGTAAAAAACAAACATCAATATCGTGTTTTTGATTACTTTACACATATCGGAAACACAAAAACATCTACAAGAATTTTAACACCCAGTTATATTTACAATGGTAAATGTCCGGGTAAGGAATTTAAATTTACATATGACGAATTAACACAACGTGGTATGTCACCAGTGATTGTTATATGGTCTGCGCCCATGGTATATCGTGGTATAATTTCTGAAATTATAAGATCAATAAGTCAATACCGCGAACTAGTCAAAAGTAAACGTAACGCATTAAATGACTCGTTGGAAATAATTGACATGGAAATACAAGCGGACGTGGAAATAACGTTAGAAATGGATGGGAATGAAGAAAACAATGATAGTGAGAAACCTACAGAAAATAAAGATTTTAAAAATGGTGATAATTACAACAAGAATAATAATTTAAATGATAATATCATACCAATAGGATTGGAATGTGCCTATGATTCGGAAAACTACGTCATGGAACCCTTCGGCTCAGAAGATGACAAAGATTCGGAAAACTACAACTTGGAACACATAGGTTCGGAAGATGACAGCGATCCGGGAAACTGCGACATAGAACCCATGGGCTCGGAAGATGACAATGATTCGAAAAACTGTGGCATGGAACCCATGTGCTCGGAAGATGTCAATGACTCGGACAACGGTGTGATGACATGCCTAATGTCTGATGGTGAAAATACGGGTAGTGATGAAAAGTGTCCTAAGGATTTAGATTCTAATACGGATAAAAAAAAATATGAAATGGAAACCACAAACAAACAACAATCATTCGTCACAAATGAACCCAAGTTACCGTTAGATAAGTGTGCTCTCTATGGTTTTAATTCGAAATATTAGACGAAAGTTTAGACGGTACTGTTGTTACCAATATACCCGAGGAATTAAACGTTACGGAACGTCTAGCGATCTTATACGATATAAAAAAACTAGTACAGTTGGAACATGAAGCCATGGATAATCTTTATTTGGCATTGAAACCAATTGCGGCCAGTGTATACGGCGTTATAGGTCAAATAAAACCAGAAATGGCCGCATCCATTACATGTATTATACGCACTACATTGCTTAGAGAAGCACGTTTAGCCGTAACTCTTGGACGCATAGTATATTATTGCGATACTGATTGCATACACATGAACCGCGGTGACGGTCAAGATTTATCGTCAAAGTTTAACAAATTGTTCCCGTACACAGAATTGGAAAAAAAAGAAAAAGGCAGGTGTATGTATGTAACCACTAAAGTGTATTATACATGGCCGGATAACAATATAAAATATGGTGCAAACGTAAACGGTCCACCGTCATGGCGGTATATGGTTGAATTTTTCGAAAAACGCGTCAACGTTACTAACACGGTTGATGTTTTTAACGCTTTTATTGATTTTTATAAATCAATATTAAACGATGGCGTCGAAGATTTTTCGGGTTTTCAATGGTTGACACAGGATATAAAAATAACTACTAGAGAATCCACATTGGAACTAAAACGGTACCTGTCTCAATATTATAAATCCATGTCTGGAGCATTTAGACAAAATGTATTTTATTATCAACAGAAAATCAACGTCACTAAGACCTTTTACAGACCATCAATTGAGATATGTTCGTCTGAAAACGTGACGTTTGACAATAAATCACAATCGATCAAAGAGAGAAAGTGTGCACCACTACGGAATATGAACCTGTATAAATATTTTTTCAACTCATTTAAAACTTGTTATAATTTATTAAATTTTCACATAAAAAAAAACAACGCACCCTATACCGTGACATTAAACGAAAAGCATACTCGTGATCTTATGTTGGGTGGTTATTATGAAGCATATAGTGAAGTACTTTTGAATGATAAATCAAACGTTTCAACGATTGTGTTCAAACGCAAAGTGAAACTTTGTATTAATGATGTATCTAGTGAACCCGATCCAAAGAAGATACCTATTATTGATAATGATGCGTCAGATTTCGTTGAGTAATGTATGATACGTATGGATAAACTGTAAATTTATTTTTTTTTTTCTTTATTATTTTATTTTTTTGTTTGCTTTGAATATAATAAACACATTTTTATAATATAATATACATTTAATTATTCCTTTTGTTTTCCATCTTGGGAATACTATTACAGCGTAGTCGGGTTAATACAATAAAAAAATCTATTTAAATATCCCATTTAAAATTGAAAATTGATAATTTTGCATGAAATCTGGAATTTCTGGTTGTAATTTCGAAATTGTTCCAATTGGTTGGTCCGTTTTTAAATTGTTCGGATCAGCCACGCCATAATACTCCAATAACATTTCAGAGTTTTTTAAATGTTCAGAAGTATCCAACAAACCGTCAGGCGTATACGGAACGTATACAGTTTTAAAACCAAATAGTGATGCGAATATATAATAAGCCATGAATTGCGCGGGCACGTACTGTTGTAATCGTCCGCGAAATACGTCTCCGTTATCACATCGATGTAACATACGTTCACGGTTGCGACTTGGATATGGATCTAAGAACACTACGACATCAAATCCAGCGTGATAACGTATTACCAATTCATTGAAAGTTTTTTCGAAAAATATCATCACATTACTGACCATAGTATCTGTATATTCTGGATTACACAATTCCATTATAGCAGACCACAGAGGGTTATCTATCGGACCACGATCACCGATTATGTGTGTTGCGCCCGCCCGATAAGCGTAATCCAAAGCCGCGTGTAATGCTGCCACGTGTGCTGATGATTTGCTTTTACCACCAAAAGTACCGAGGTCTCCGCGGCTTTTAATTATCCACCCATGTTGGTTCAACCTGTTTAATATCGTTGTTTTACCACAACACGCCACACCTGTAATATATTTGGGTCTATTTTTGCGTTCTTCTGCAGTAGTTGCATGATTTATAAATGAAGCAAAAGGGACAGCGATCATATTTCTCATTTCAATCATTTTTTTTAGGTACAACTCATCTGGTCCCCAATATTCAGCTCGTAAATGACGGTACATGTCTTGAAAATGTAATAACAAGTCTTTAGACATATATTGTCGTAACGAAAAATACGGCATTGGAATTTTAGATATTTCAGACACCATCATGCCCGGGATGTCCACGTCAAGTTGTAAATGTGCCATTAATATTTTAAATATACACAACAACATCGGGTAACCCTTATATGACACTATTAATTTGGCATTAATACATTCGATAATGCGTTTTGTAAATTCGGAGATACCGTTGAATTTTTTTCCAAATTCTTCGATTCTAATTACGGGCCACTGTAATATAAATGCCATTAACAATATGATCACGTTTACGCGTTTTTAATAAATGAACAGATAAAAACCTTGGATCTTTTAAATATTTATAAACTTATAACATATCTGTGCCAGTAACATTATTTCTTGGTCCAGCGTTCCATAATTCCATTGGTCTTGTTGGAATGCTTTGATGGCCGTATACTATGCCTGAATGTTCAAAATGGACCACACATAAAGGTATATTGTTATGTTCTAGATTAAATTTAGTAACACTAACCGATATGTTAAATCCCCGAATCGTCTATTTAACAGAAAATAATGTCATATTTGCAAAAATGACATTCAACAAGCATACTATACATTTTATAGAAAAAATACATGTCAAATGAATCAAATCGATTCACTGATTGGATTATAGAAATTAATAAACGATGTCTTAACCTTAATACGTGGTAATAGTATTCCTGAGGTGGGAAACTATTGCCCGTTAAAGGGTTAATCGAACAGCGCTGATTGTATTTAGGACTTTTCACCCTGATGCTACATACCACGGTGGGCAAAAGTCACGCAACCGATTTGTAAAAAATCAAATCGTATAAGAGGCGTGTCTTTTTCCCACCCCGTTATATATGTATAAGTTAAAACACTCATTCTGTACAGTTATTATTCAATCTTCATTTCGAGTTTATGGTTATGAAAACACAATAATCTTATTTTTTTCCACTACTTATAATACTACAAATGATGTTGATGTTGCCAATGCTGCTTCTGCTGCTGCTGCGTTATTACTACTGAAATGGTTACGAAGTATCATATGTGTGAATATTCTGGAACACTTGAAATTAGCTTATTTTAAAATTTTTATGTAAAAATTACTTTTTTTGTGTACATCCTTTTTTTCACACATAAATTACATAAAATTTCCAATTACATTAATTTTTAAATTACAATTATATATTTATAATTACATATATTGTTTATTAGTATTACTGTATATTATATAACGTCACTTGGCTTTTTATGTATAATCAAATCACAGTTGTAAACTTATTATTTTAAGTATAAATGATTACTATTGAAGAAAACAACATATTATTATAGATAAAAAAATTATTAATTTAATGATTTAGAATGATTTAGAATGTATAATATGTTATGAAAAATAAATTCTAATACTAACTGACTGTTATCATTATTTTCATAATTTTCATTAAAAAAACGTTATTGATGTTTTGATAAGAATCGTTTAAAACAATTTACATAACGGATACAATCTGTTTCGTGGTGCAAAATCCTTTGAAGTACACTTGCATAAGCTATATTGAGCTTATGCGCATCTTTATAATATATATGATATAGTTTTGGCATATCTGATAATGTTAAAATTACAATATATCCTTGTTCTACTATCGCATAAATATTCAAATCACGTGAAATTAAATTGAACGTAGTAGAATATGGTATATCGTCATATTCGTTCGATGCGAACGATAACTGTATTGCTATTTTGTTCAAATAATGAAATGTTGGTAGTTTATCGATAACATTAAATTCAAATGGTATATTTTCAGGTTCAATATATTCATTGGAACTTGATTTATAATACGTTACATCCAATATCACACGGTCATCAAATAATAATGATGTATCGTTTAAATTAGTCAAGTTCAATTTTGTACGACAATGTTTTCCTAATCTATTGCTATAAATGGCACGCCCGTTATCATTATGAAAGTAATCCGTCAGATGTTCTAAACATGTTTCAATACTGTTGTTGTTGTTGTTGTTGTTTCTATTATTTCCATTATTTATAGATATAGTTTTACCAGAATACCATATATTGGATACATGAACTGTACACATCAATATTATGGACATTATAGTCTGTTTTATTGACATTTTGTGTTTTATTACTATGGATGTTTTTTTGAGTATATATTATAACTATGTAAATGTACACACTTGGAATAACGTATTCTACTGGAAACGTATTTACTGGTCCACAGTAGAAGAATAATCGTGACCAATAATAGAATTAATGCACATATCGGTTTACACAAATACAATAAACTGTAAGCAAAAGGTACAGATAAAATCAACAGCGATTGTATACTAAAACCATGGGACAATGTTTCACAATTTATGAAAGGGAAAAAACTAAAATCACGTTTATATTTTCCTGTTTCTATATTTATAATAAGTTTAATGTAACACAGTTCACATATCTGTTCTACTTTTGTTAAATTTGAATTTTTAGTAGTACCTTTTGGTAAATAAGTACCTTTATTGTAATATCCCAAATGGTATTCTGTATCATCTATGGCTAAGAAATAATGATCAAACAGACAAAATGTACCACGCATAGTCGATACGCGGGTTTCGCAGGTTTTTATATTATGTAGACGTTCCATCATGTACATACGCTATTTGTACAAAATACATATTATCAATTCATAAAAGAACTCAAAACACCATAACCCTGGTGATCGTAACCGTCTTCGTTAAGTCTACTTCGATCTGAAATAAATCTATTGTTTGTAATTATTGTCAAATCTAAAAATGAATGCAATGTAGTGCCGTGACGTGTCCACGAATCATGAATATCGCAATTGGACAATTGAGGCCCGTCGATATGATATCTATGTATTACGTGTTGTGCCAAGTGATCGCAAGCAACCACACATTTTATTTTTGCAATTTCCATTGGAGCAATTTGGGAGTCTTGTTCTGATGTATTGAAACGTTCAATAGGTACATTACCGTTTTGCCACACAACCGGAACATCTGTGTTTATAGATATGTATGTTTTATACCATTCAAAGTTAAGAAAAATATTTAATTTATCTAAAACACCCATCACTGAATCTAAATCGAACCATAAAGGTTCGGGCATATTAAAATCTTCTTTAACTTCAAACACGGTCACTTCTCTAAAATGTATATTGTTATACCTTAATATACAATCTACAGTACTGCCTATGAATAGAAAAACCTTGGGATCTTTTTCTTCGGACAATCTATGCATGAGCGATCCAAACACTTCGTCGAGATAAGCTCTTATGTTTTCTGTTATTTCTAAGGGAGCGTCATCAATAAAACCGCGATTAACTAGAGAACTTTTATTTTCTACTTTTTTAGTTTTAACTATTCGATCTCCGGGTAAATTTTTGTCTAGTAAAGTGTTTTCCATATTGTTTATAAAATATTAGTCCACTATATAAACTATTATAAGTCTATCTCTTTGAATTTTGGATTGGGGTGTATTTAACCAAATTTTAATAATAAATGTAAAATATATTGTATAAATGTAATGATCACAATATGAGGTTATTGCATTTTTTTCCAACAGAAAATCGTATGTTATTCAACGACAAGTCACAGCCACCGAACGTGATCGGATTTGGAGCAGCACGGACGTGTTGTCGGGTCATAAAAGTGGCACGTGAAACGAGCAGCTGAAACGTCGCTCTAGACTCTAGAGCGACGTTTCTGCGGTACACCCGTGACACGGGAATCGCCGTTAAAGAGATTCACTGGAACTATGCCATTTGCGCACTAGACCCGACGTACGACCGTACCGTCACTACAGTGGAACATAACCCGCACCCGAAACACAGACACACAGACGCAAAAAAATGCGTCAGTGGTAAGCGATGGGCGCGGATTTTTACGAATATACGTTCTGTTGTATGAAAATGCAAGTGTTCAACATGTTAATCATATACATATAAAATTATATTCAAGAAAATAATAAATGAATTATTGTTGTGAAAAAAATTGAAATTTACGTACAGATATACTATAATGAGAGGAACGCTCATGCGCAACAGAGGTGTACACACGACGAGCGAACCGGCAGAACTGATGAGATCGTGTCGCGCGGTCCGCGTTATATAGCTTAGACTAGTACGGTGTAGGTGATGAAATACTAAAAAACAGGAAAAAGTCACACATGTTGTATGTACATATTATAATTGACAGCGCTGCAAAAAGCTACGGTATTCTGTCTCTCCTTGTTATGGAAAGCGATAAAAGATTTAATATCGAATATATTATCTTATCGTATCTTTGCGTAACTGTTTTAAACAATTTTATTTTAACCCTATATTATTGAATATGATAAAAATCTACAACATGTCGTTTTTTAGACGAGTTATTTTTTCAACCATGTATATATTATATTTACATACGTCTATGATACATGTTTATATAATGCCTTGGCTTTTTTTTTAGTATGGTGTAGATTTATTTAAAACACCCAAATTCAAGAAATAAACGTTCATTGTTAAATTTCAAAAATATATACAGTATACCACTATTTAGAGTACGGTGTAGGTTTTTTTGAATAACCAAAATTAACGAAATAACCTTATATTATTGAATAAGAGAAATATCTACAACATGTCTTTTTTATTTTTAAAATCGTTTATTATTGAGTTTATTTTAGAATATTATTATTTAATATAATGTTTAACATTTAATATTAATGATATAATTAATAAGCAATAATAACTTCATATATTATAATATTATCTTTATTATGTATAAATCTTACATTTTATGTTTATTTCGGTACCTTATATAATTTCTACCACTGTCGAAAAATATTTACATTGAAGTCGTGTGACGTATTCCCCCCTGCTCCTGCCTTAAAGTGGGTGAAGGTGGGGTTGGGGGGTGGAGATAGATGTGTAATAATCGTGTATTGTTCATTATCCCATATAAAACGTAAATCTTCAACATCGTAATCGGACTTGTAATATTAAATTTAATCCCGTGTCTCTATAGCGCCCCAATGTACCTTACCCCGTCCCCTTAATATATATATTATTTTTAACAGACGTCGTCAGGTCTTAGATATATTTAAGGAGCGGACTACGTCCTTACCATACTAACACTGGACAGAGTCTGTTACGCGCGCGCCCGCGGAACCGACCGCCTCAACCGAATTCCATTACCCCCACCACTTTCCCCCTCCACTTAAAACTCTAATACAATGACAGCTCTACAAAAAGATATGATACCCCCTCTGTCCTGTGTAATATATGGTCATGAAAAGAAATAAAAGCGTTAATTTTGAATATATCTAACTACTCAAGAATATATAAATATATACATGTTGCGAGACTGATTTAAACAGTTTTAGGGTTTAGGTATTTTTCAACCGTGTATATATCATATTTACATACGTCTATGATACATGCTAATAAAATGCCTTGGTTTTTTTATTATGATGTAGATTTATTTAAAACACCAAAATTCATGAAATAAACGTTTATTGTTAAATTTCAAAAATATATACAGTATACCACTATTTAGAGTACGGTGTAGGTTTTTTTGAATAACCAAAACTAACGAAATAACCCTATATTATTGAATAAGAGAAATATCTACAACATGTCTTTTTTTTAGTTTTAAAATCTATGATACATGCTAATATAATGCCCTGGTTTTTTCTTAGTATAAGGATATAATTAATAAACAATGGTATCTGTTCATATTTTAACATCACCAGCTTATTAACCATTTGTTCGTGTCTCTTTCTCTGTTATATCATGCGGTTGGATGTCTTGGATATCTAAACCTATATTATAAATAATTTCCAACAATCGGGTCGGCAATTCGAACAATACCATGATAATAATTTCTATATTATAAATTACAGTATATTACAAAATATGATACCTACTACACTTCTGAGGTACGAGTGTGTGTATGTTTATTAATTTACTATAATCGGGTAATGATCAGGTATATTTAATTATAATCACACTGTTGTAAATGTGTAGAGTGTACTAATAAAAATATTTCAATCAATATCACGTTATAGTATAATATAGTTTGGTATAATAGTATTGTTCTGTTGGATATTGAAGATTTCAATTGATCATGACATCTAGTGATAACATTCAGGTAATTACACCTAACGATGAAGATATTACGACCCTTACGATCACCAACGCCGTAGACATGAAGACTATGGAACAACTTATTCCAAATTTACCAAAAATAATGAATTCTTTGGAAAACGGCGAGTCTTTTAAAAATGTTTTAATGAAGGAGCTCAAAAAGGCAATAATGTGGAATCTTTCTGATTTTGTAATTTTAAACACTACTGTTACGAACACTAGTGGAAAATTAAAAATGTACAAGACACTAGGAGTCGAAGCCAATACAAGTCGAATAGATTTAGAACAACAAATATATAAATTGTGGACAATATTGAAGAATTTCGGAAACACAGAAAATGACCAAAATATAAGCAAGCAATTTTCATCAAAAGAATTGTTAACTGACATAAAAAATTATTTTACCACGTTAAACCATGAAATGCAAAATTATGCAACAGAAAATTTTAAATTGACTAAGGTGAATGATAAAATAAAAACTACAAAAAATTTATACAACAAAGCAAAAAAAGAACATCAAAAAGCAGTTCATATAGTCAATGACTTACGTAAACAATCTAAAATTACAAATACAGAATTAGAAACTTTGAAAAAAAAATATGACATTATACTGAAATTTACCAGTAAAAATATCAATGATTTAAACGGAAAAAATTCAAATTTAGAATTTGAAAATTTCAATCTAAAAGAAAATGAAGAAAACATTGAAAAAATACAATCAGACTTCAAAATACGTATGACTGAAAAAATTAACTACATATCAATTTTAAACGAATTGATAAGACACCGTGAACAAGAATTGATGGTTGTTAAAACCAATTTTATGGAATTCTATAATAAATTAAACGCAATGGTACTCACAAGTGACGAAGTGAAAAACAAACATTTACGCCTCGCTTGGAAAGTGTCAAAAATGTTGACACTCCTGTCACGGGAGGGAGGTGCTTTCAAAGATTATATAATACATTTTACAAATACAGTGTTGAATGTCGATCAACCGGATGACGATATACGAGCTTTGGTCGATGATGTTCGAGGTATAAATGAGTTTTTAAATAAAAACCAAAATTTGTATCACAAGTTTCTGTCGTATTTAAAGTTTCGACGCCTAAATAAAACTGATTCTGAGTTTGATGAAACATCTAGAAAAACATTGGATATTACAGAAATACCGGGGCCAAATCCCGAACGTAAAGAGAGTATGTATCAAAACCACTCACCTGCACCACAAAACCCACTTAAGCGCAAAAAGATAGTGATTATAAAGTCCAATAAGAAAACCAAAAATCAATCAACATATTTATCACCGTGTACGATGAGGGTCAACAACAGCGAAGACATGAAAAAGATAATCACAAACCATAATCCAGGAAAAACATTGAATAAACTTGACCCTAATAATATTCATATAGACGATTATGATGATGATGATGATGATGATATCGATTCTACTCCAACACATTTGCCGTATAATAACCAACCACGATATGTGGATAACACCAATATGAACAGTCGTTTGGTATTTGATGATCTTAAAAATCCCAGTTGTCACATGACTGAATACATAAACGGTATACCAACTGAAGATGGTTTGAAGCGATACAATAAATGTGCATCAACATATTTGAAAAAGACAAACGTTGTTGGGTAACCTTTACTTTGGTTTCGAAAAAAAAAATATAATATAAAGAAAAATATAATATAAAGAAAAATACAATCGTTCTGAATTTCGTACCGATGTTGAAAAAATAAAATGCCCCAATGACACTGGTAATATTTTTTTTAACCAAAAAAAACATCATTTGTCACCAAAACAACGAAAAATTGGTGAAAATTCAAAATATATGTACATAGCGCTAAATAATACACAACGATACTACTAACTACCTAACCTAATAACGATACTACTATTATCTGTTTTCTGCAATGTTAGGCACTGTACTGATTGTTTTTACTCATATTCGATATTTAAATGTTTCATTCGATTGGTGCTGTAAAAGTCATCATTGGTGTGTTAAGTTTCGGTATATCTATGGCCATTGGCGATTGAGTGCCCTGGTTAGGTTTCACTTTTTGGCGTTTAACGGCTTGTAATGTATGTCTACTACCGTCAAGCATTGGCAATGGTACTTTTGTCTGAGCGCGTATTTCGTCCAGCGATAACTTTGATTTGTGCTGAGGCGTATATAATTTTTGGAGTACATTGATTTGTGTGCTACCTTTGGCTGAATTTTCTGGATTTTCTACGATCCCAGGCAGCATAAAAATATTTTTTAAATGTGATCAAAATATTACAACATTGCTAACGCAATGTATTGCAAATAAAATATATTATTTTGGTTTTAAAAATATTTTTCAGTTATTATTTTTCTATAAATGTTTTTTT
>WHPZ01560788.1:0-33273 GCA_016617965.1 Macrosiphum rosae
TTGACAAAATTTATCAAAATCTCGAAAATTATCAATCATCGTAATTAATAAATTATAAAATGTTCAGTTTTTATAGCTAAGGATTACAAATTTAAAACAAAGGTTCACATAAATAGTTCATACTGTAACCAAAAAATCTAAAAAATATATGAACACAGTTATTTTTTACAGACATTTTAAATTCAAATTTTTGACGAAATTACATAATAAAAAACCTAGAACAACTATTTTAGTTATATTGTTGTGATTGTATAATATTATTCGTGGGTACTTGAAACTTCTAAAGTACACTATTATATATCTATGATAATATCAGGGTTTGTTGTTGATTTATAATGCGTTATAAGTACCTAATGGATATTGTGATATGATTAATTTGAAATTTATTATAGGTACCTATTATATGTCAATTTTTTTTTAATTCCATAGATATGTATACAATATGTCGTAAACCTAGACTGACATACCGTCTCCGCTCAGAATCGTTTTTCTTATACAATGATATAATATCATTGAATTCAAATGTAATACCATCCATTATACAGTGACCCACTTGTAACCAACTGTACAGCAGAGCGACACCCACTTGCCCACCTTTTTTTAAATTAATGATTTGGAAATACGAATTTGAAAACTGCAGATGCTTAATAAAATATTGTAATCTAGTTTTTGGAATACTTAAAGTAAAAATTAAATGGGTAGTTAAAATATTTGGTTCGTGTTTATTAAAGATCTGTATAGATGATGACTAATTGACAACTAAGTCTTACAGAGCTAATTTATGTAAATATTATATAAGTAACTGCATATTAATCCCTATTCAGTATCTAAATAGTAGGCAATGTAAGTTTTTAATTATATTGGTAGATCCAAGATCGTGATCTGTGGGTGAGTACTGGGTTTATAAATATATAATATATTAATGTTAGACCTACGAGGACAGACATGGGTAGACATTCTGTTTAAAAATAATGTATAATTTTCTAATAAGACACATATACGTCACAGTTTTTAAATTTTTGTTTTCAGTTATATAGGTTCCATTATTATCTGTATTGGTATAAATGAAACTTGATTTAAAATAATGACCAGATTGGACATGTTTTTTTGACGATATATCATTGAATAATAATATATTTTTTATTTTTATTTGTTCGTGTAAAGATTTATTAATTAACAATAAAAAAAAATAGGTTATAATACGTGTTACAGATCTATATCATTGCATACAAAAGTTATATTCGTGTGAATAACTTGCATTATAATTCAATGTTGTTCTAATCAACTATGGATATAATTTATTCTGAAATTTTAAATTTTAATTCGTTATATTCCACACTGTACGCCTATTCGATTGTGATATGTTATTTTTAAAATACAATTGCTTAGAATTCATTTCACATATCATAGTATCGTAGTATTATTCTTATGTATACTTTACTGTACATTTTGATTGATAATATATTGTTAATTAAATATGCAATTTACGTATAATTTGATATCTTAGATTTTTTAGATTAATTTTTTAATAACTTTTTAATAACTATCAATATTATTATAATATACGTAGACAGTGTAAAAATGTTATATTATATTAAATAGAAATATATAATATAATCATATTAAATTATCTTATAATTATTTTTACGAAGGTAACATATCATTAAAGTCCAAGTAAAATTTGTCAGTCCTTAGAAATTATGAGTTATTACTTACTTTCGAGCTATCCCTTTGAAAACGCAGATTGTTTTCGTCAAGGAATAAGCATATCTGTTGAAAGCATTTATCGGTGTGTAATAAGTATAAAAATCAAACCAAATAAATTCTGAACTCAAACATATTATAATATTTGCTTGGTTCCTCAAGTACAATGACTTTTTTTCCCTGCATACTATAAGCAACAATACCTGCTCACACAATTACCGCAATATTATAATATCATGACTACCCATTACGGATACTTGTATGATTAAGCCAATGCGTATAATATAATAATCATTAGTCATTACTCATTACTCAGTGTTAATATATGTGTTGACTTGAAATAATTAGTATACTTAATATTATTATGTTTTCTCGTTTGTTATAAACCGTCCCGTCCATCTTGGCCATCGGCGTTCTTTAATTACTATAGTATAATAATATGCAAAATTATACCAACTGTAACGTCAGCCGATGGACGGGTTATAATAATGTTGTTATCTAACAGTTTAATATTAATATATTATTTATATATTTCATACACGTCCGATTTAGAAAAGTGACAGTATTTCAGCTACAAACAAACACCGCGAAGAGGTTCTACCTTTTTTATTCGAAAAATGTGTTCGAAAATTCAGAATTTTTTCATTATTAAATTCTCCAAATTTTTCTAAATCTTACGAATGTATAACGACTAAAATGATACATTACGAATAAAATGACGATTAGGTAACTCACAATTTTTTTTAATTCTAGGAACAAGAAATAATATGTGGTATAACAAAACATTAGAAATATTACTAGAAAGTTACTCTACACGGAGGTAGTACCTCATGTCGTAGAGTAAGAGTAAGAGTACTATTATTAGTTAGTGATAATAATTAATAATGTATATAAATAAATTTTAAGAAAAGACTAGAGTTTGGTTTAAAATAATTAAAATATAATAAGAGATTTATAAATGGTAAAATATATATAAAAAATAAAAAAGTCACTCTGCTGTACAGTAGGTTACAAGTGGTTCACTGAAATGGATGGTGTTAAATTTTAATTCAATGATATAATATCATTGTATAAGAAAAACGATTCTTAGCGAAAACGATCAGTCAGCCTATGATATTACGAAGTATATATGATGATATTAAGGTGAATAAAGTAATTTATATACAACCTATTTACTTGGAATCTTGTTTTAAATTTTCAGTCCTTAGCTACTAAAGTTGAACATTTTATACATTTTTAACTAGGTACAAAATTATTATTAAATTTTAAATGTGATAAAATTTGCTAAAATTTGAACTTAAAAAACTTATAAAAAAAAATTTTGCCTATGATGTATTTTTTTATTTTTCAACTACTATTGTAACAATATATCAGGAGCTTTGCATTTAATTTTCACGCTTTTTTACACAACAAATAAAATGTTATTGATATTTATAGAAAAAAAAACTAAAAAAATCGAAAACTGAAAATGTCCGTAAACGGCTCAAAAAGAGTCAAAATTGTATGGTGTATAGGAAATGCTAATATAAATATAATTCTCAAGTATCTACATTCATTCGTTTTTTAATTACAACAAAATAAGTAAATCGTTACATGAGAAATTGAGTGAATATCAAATGTTGTAAAAATATGAATTTCAAACGCTCAAATTTAATTTGAGTTCCTATTGTAGGCATTTTTTTTTGATAAAGGTAGACAAACTTAATAAGGAATCTTGTATTACATTTTAAAATCTTAGGTAAAAAAAAAAAATTTTTTATGAATTTCTAACTCGAAATAATTTGCAAATTTTCGTAATTTTTACGTATTTTGTCAATATTTGAACTTTAAATGATTATAAAAAAAATTGGGACTATGGATTTTTAATTTTTTTCATCTGCCTTTGAAACAATATACTAGGAACCTTTTATTCAATTTTCAAGCTTTTTTAACCAACAAATAAAATTTTATTGAAATTTATAGAAAAAACATCAAAAAAAAACGGAAACCTGAAAATGTCCTTAAACAGCTCAAAATAAGTCAAAATATTTGGAAAATGTTATGGTATATAGAAAATGCTAATATAAATATTCAGTCAAAATTTCATGTACCCAAGGTCATTTGTTAAAACCAAAATCTATTTTTTCGAAAACAGATTTTGTATACAAATTCCCGTTTTTCCTTAATTTTTCTTTTGTTTTTCACGGTGCTTTTGAAAACTACTGGAAAATTTTTACTTTTGACCCCCAAAAGTACCAACTAGATTCACTTTCCTATCAGAAAAGATACTGTTGAAGAAAATCCAAGCATTTTTACTGTTCTAAAAGGTAATGACAGACACAAAAAAAAACATAAAAAAATAAAAAAAAATACATCATTGTAAAATCATTTCACTCAGAATCTAAAAATTACAAATATTTAGTTATAACTAGAATAATTAGTATAATATTAATATTATAGTCTTATTTTTAATTTAATTTTAGTTTTAATTATTAGGTATTTATTACATTAAACTAGGTTTAAACTGTTTTCAATGCATAAATATTGCATTATGCATAAATATAATGATATAAGTTATAATGTGTATATTGTTTACACATATTTTAACGTTTAAGTATAACTTTGGACGCTGGTAAGAACTTAAGTATTTAACTTTGACTTTGAAAAACAAATAAACTACGATGCACTATATATTATTATACCCACGCATATAAAATTGATATTATAATATTATGTTGGCTATAGTAAATAAATATAAGTGTAATAGGTACCTACCGTGCTGGCTAAAAACGATACTATATTGTTTTGTATACGTAAATGTTTAATGGAATATAATTTATTTGTTTATTTATACCTTAATATTTTCAACAGTGAATGGTTTTAAATGTACCCAATTATTAGTTATATTATTTTGATTTTTTAAATGTTAGATTTAATATTAAGTGTTTGAATTTAAAAGTAAAGTTATAAATTAATTTAATTATTTTTCCTCTACTTAAAACAATCAACATTCAACACCAAGGCCGTGCGGAAGTTGTCGAAGTAATTCGCAAGAAGTTCCAGCAACGTCGTCGTCGATACCGAAAAAAAGAAAAGGTCGTACAGCAGTCCTTATCTCTCTCCCATCTCGCTGGTTATGGTTAGAAAATGCATGAATGAGGATTTAAATTTTTTATTTTTTACGCATTAGAAGTAGTTCTCAAAGAGAATGCAATTAATACTTAAGCGATAATGATTTTAAAATATTTCATAATAATACATATAAATGAAAGTAGTTGGTGCCGAGGATAGTATTTTAAATGTTATAATTAGCTAGTGCTCGGAAGTTGCAGGACTGTAGGAGTAGTATATTATTTTATATTATGCTTTCGATTTATAGAACACTAAGCTAAAAAAATCAAAGCTATACAATGTCAGTTTAAAAATTGAATATTGAAAATGTATATTTCGTAAATTTTAGGGGAAAAGTGCATATTTATTGATTTTCATATGCATTTTAATACATTTAAAAAAAATTAATTGTTCTCTTTCTATTTTAAGCCGTGTATTTTAATAATAATATTGAGTATATAACTCCATATTAATGTCGGTAGGTATCAGTGGCGTAGAAAATGTTAAGAAAATAAAAAAATTATTTTTATGGTCTATGATATAGTCGCTCAAAAAGTTCGGTAAAAGTTGATCAGCCCCCCCTCCCCCGAAAAAAATTCTAGCTACTCCACTGGTAGGTATTTATTGTTATCACAGCAATCGACTAGGTATAGGTACATTTATTTTTATCGAAAACTGTGCGATACGCATTTAATCTCTATCGCGCCTATTTTCCAACTTAGATACTACATCTTTTCGAATATATTTTTTTAACAATTTTTTCAGTTCAATAAAATTTCAAAATGCCATACAGTTTTTCACCATATTTAAAATATTATAAATTTATCTATTCAAATTTTACATTTCTTTTAGTACAATTTAATAACAACAGAAAATGGCTTTTTTGGAGTTAAAAATTTTTATCAAACTATTTTGCATATTACTTGACCATATTTTTCATGAAAATATTTTCTTTTTTAGCTCCTATTACTTCAGAACACTATAGTTAGAACTTATAACTTATAATATAAATATTCTAACAGTTAAGTCTGATAAGTAATTTACAAGAGTTTAAGACTTTAAGCGCAAATGAAGTGTCAATTTAATTTATTTAAAATTACTAGAATGGCTTATATATTTATTGCCACTATTCAAACGTTGGTTTATTGTTACTGTTACATTTTTCACCAATATCTATATGGGGGTATTAAAAAAAGTAAAGTTCTTAATAATGAACCCGTGTAACTTATAACATTATGAGTGTTGGCAGAAAAAATTAACAGTAGGTACCTATTTATTTTGAATAATAATTCACCAGTGCGTGCGTTTAATAATTAAAGTCGTATAGTAATTTCAATTGATTTAAAATTTAAACGGACTTCATTATTCTAATGTTGTCGTTTTTCGCAAAGGTGGTGTGGAAATTTATACTCAGGAATATAATAAGGATAACACTGGAGTCTATAAGTTCCCCTTAAAATTTCCGTCACCATCAGTACCAAATGAATGTGCACATAATTATTAAGTTATATCGAACTAACTACCTATATATTCATTCAACATTTAATTTTAGATTCTGATGAGTGGAGCTATTAGACACTATAAAACCTTTGAAATCGGTACCTATATACGACGTTTATACCTATGTTGGGACAATATTATTCACTCGTAGTTCAATATAATATTATATGTGATTGGCTCTTTCCAGACCTAAACGCCGTGTTAACCTTGAGTGGTTTATGGGGAAGGTGGAGCTGAAAACTTTTGGTTTCGATTCTTCCGAATCAAATGTACCTATGTGTATGATACATTAATATGATTATAATAATAATTTTTACATTTTCGTGGCATAATGGAGGACGTCACAAGTCCATACTTCTATAGTCAAAATACCACAGGAACCTAGAACAGGCACCATTCAGTATATTATGTACTTACATTTATTATAGCAAAAAATTTAAATTTTCAGTATATTCATAAATTAGAATTTTATATTTTTATGTATGATTTAGAGTTTTATTTTTTAAATAGTTTACCTACCTACAATAATTATACTATAAAGTATAAACTATTAATCTGCACGGAATAAATGATTTTATAGTTTCTAGGATTCCGTACGGTAAAACGGGACCCTATTACTACCGCTCTCCCTCTGTCCTCTGTCACATTTTTTAAATTTTAATTAAAAAATATTAATAATTATGACAAATAAGTAATTCCTTTCAAATCACATTTAGAATTAATCCAATTTGTATGAATTACATTAATGCTTTTTTGGTATTAACGAATGGTATTTCAAGATTTTTTTTCTGAAGTTATACATTTGATTTTTTGTATTAAATAAATTATTTTTGAAAATAAAACAATATATTGCTTGTATTTTGTATAGATTGTCATCTATATTAAGTGCTTATAACATTTTAAATAAATTGCACGTAGGGAAGGTTTTCGGCTTGTTCAATATAATTTTTATTAAGTTGTTTTGTCTGATTAATAAGTAATTTTTTAAGCTGGCATTGCAGCCACCCCCAAGCTATTATGCCGTATTGAATTAGTGATTGCGCTATTGCAAAATATGTTATTTTGATATAGTTTTTATTTGGTATTTTCTTTTGCTATAATGAAAAAGTATGATAGTTGTCTTATTTTAATTATTATGTTTTCTATATGAATATTCCATTTTAAATGTTGGTCTATTGTTATGCCAAGGTATTTAATAAAAGGGTGTTTAATTAATTTTGGACAGGTACATGTTATGGTGTTGCAATTAAATTTTTTGTGTATAGTAATCTCATTTTTTAGTGGCGCAGTTCTTATGTCATAAGAAAAAGCTATACATTTTAAAAGTGTATATTATGTTCATTATGAAATCATTTAATATTGGATGCAGTCGAACAGAAATATATATTATTTTTATCGGAGGACATGAGAAAATATTATAAGAACCTATATATCAATCGAACGTCCGACCCTGCTCCATTTTTCTATGCGTGCGGACTGTGTCGTCGTTATTATGATTAGTTTTTCATCATCACTATCATCGTTGTTATAATTATCCTTTATCATTGCGCTCTCCTGCACGTCTACTGTGCGAAGACTTGCATAGCCGCTTAGGTAGTCGTATAGGTAGGTATATGAAGTGTGGGTATACAGTTATTATAATTGCGTCTAAAAGTCCTATACTCGTACACACATACACACACACGCACGCACGCACACAATGAATAATATAAATTATTATTATTATTAATGCATTAAATATTGTATAGGCACAGCAATTATGTACAGCTGGATATAAGAGTAGGTACAAGACGCGTCCACGTAGATATTGCAATGTTTTTCGTTCGACCGCGCTCGCCTTAAATAATTTTTTCCACTTAGCATAATAATTATTATATACATACCTACATTATACACGCGAACGTCCTTTCGATATTATGTGCAAGGACGTCAATTATTTACACGTACACAATGCGTTTATTGTTATCGTATAATAAGTACGCTCGTATATAGCGGTACTAAATCCGAAATCATATTGCTTTGGGGAGTCACGTTTTAATTTCGTTTGTTATTTTTTTTTTTTATTTCAAATTTCGGATTACAAACGTTTTTCTTATCATGCGCAATGCGCATTGAGCTAGAAATACGACACATCATAATATAGGAACGCTGATAATATTAATACCTAACAATAATAACGACGACTTTGTGCAACGGCCGAGCCGTCAGTATTGTGACAATCCTATCGTCAGCTGGACCGTGACCGACTATTAAAATATAAACGTTGTAGATCCTAGGGAACCAGTAAAATATTATTAACAGTGCTGCAGTACTCCAATTACCGCAGAGAACTGCTGTAGAAGAATGCAAAAGCGTTCGCCAATAATATTGCGATGGCATTGTGTAACAATTTTATCGCCCTTGTGTAGTAGTAGTATTGAAACAGTTTGGAGCGTGTGATACTTATAGGTATACATCATAATATTGAACACAATATGTTGGCAGTATTTGCAAGAAGTTCACCAAGCATAATATACTATATATAATTTATTATATCCATTAATTATGTATTTATTTTAATTTCGATTTTTTTTTTTATGTTCAAGGCACTTTACTTAAATATCATATTTCAAATATTTCTACATTTGCTATTGTGATGACTGATGAGGGTTCTATGACGGTGATACAAACTTATTTTTTTCTAATGTAAACCACTCTTTTAATCAGAAAGTCTTTTTAAATATCGATGTGAATTTACTATTTTTGACATTTTGGTGGAACCAGAAATTATCTATTGCACTTACTTTTTATTTTATTATTAATTAAGTAGTTTAATAAAAAAAAACACTTTTATTACGAGTGAGATTACTCATAACTCGTGTTGAAAGGTTACAACTTTTACACTAAGTTCGATCAACAAATTTAGCTGATTGCACCTTTGTTCTTTGACGAATCTTAACTCTGTATAATACTATAATGCCTCTAGCGAGAAAATCGGTACTCGTGTAGACGTGTAGTATGTTAATATGTTACCTAAAGCTACTTCGTTAGTGTAGTATTCTATCTACTGTGTAAAATAATACTTAGCAAAAAACTTGATTGGTGTTTACCATATTTTACCTAGGTACTGATTATTTATTAATACGTAATAACAATACATTAAACTAAAATTTACCTACTTAATGTATTGCTGACGATCATCAAGTATTTTAATTTTTAATACTTTATAAATTGTTATGTTGTTACGTCATTCCACAAAACTTCAAATTAATTAACTGTCGCATTGTGTTTTAATGGACCACCACCATTCCTATTTTAATTGACAAATATTTTGCTTAATACAGCGAACTAGAATGATACAACACAGACTAAAATAATAGAATAGTTAAAAGTAAATTATCGTTGGGCTTGGTAGGTACATATTTACAAGTTATCACGATGGCTATTTAGCTATATTATTATAGTATTATTGTATCACTTTTAAAATATTTCGTTTATCTTAATAACTCAAGTCACAGGTACTTTCCAGTAATAAAATGAAATAAAAATATAACATATATTAGAGTAAGTATGACAATTGACAGGCAGGTATGTCGTATTTACCGGTAGGTAGCATACTACACAGTACACGAAAGAGGTGGTGGATGATGCCACTGCCATAACAATAGGGGGGGGGGGTGCTGAGCACCGCCAAGGGGCCTCAGCTTATAGAAATTGAGACTTAACATTTTTAGAAATGTAGTGTGTACATTTGACAGTAGGCAGTAAATACAAAAGACATAAAGTAAAATAAATTAAAATATAGTGTTAAAATTACAAGGTAACAAAAACAAGTTCAGTTATAAGGGCTGGTTCCTACGGACCATGTAGAAACAATAGTGTACAAAAACTTATATCTATGATTATATTATGCAAGTGCAGGGGCCTCATAAAATTGTCCGCATCAGGGCCCCACAAAACCTAAATTATGGTACTGACGTATTAAACTATAATATTATAATATATACCTAATAAATCGACCAGGTGCAATTATTATAGAATCTTTGTCGGCAGAGTATAATATATATACGTATTATAATATACCTAGTATATGTAACGAAAATATTATATTATTATACTATACACGTAGCTCAGTCAGTGGCGTATACATAAATTCTGCATGAGGAGGGAGGTTAGATATATGGAAAAAAACCTAACTTATTATCTATTATTCATTCAAACGATGTACTTATGAGTTATGTTATTAATTTAGGAACGTCGAAAATATATATACCTGGATATTTTAGAAACTATAGGCAGTAATATATATTTAAAAATTAATATTATATATGCGTTGGCACTTGGCGGTAATCACAAACTTCCGATGCATACTGTAAAATGTACTTAGTGTTAGTACCTATAGAATATAATATTGTGTATATAAATAATAAAATACTTATTAAGAGGTACTTATATATTGTTGCGTAGTGTACCTAAATAAGTCACATTAACTGCTTATTGAAATATCTGATTTACATATAATAATTATTAGTGATTACACTAAAACTATATTTCTTCGAATGCTAATTATAATAGGTATATCCTTGTCTTATATATAGTTATATAACAATATAATCACGCCATCCTCACTTGTCATACAATATATGTATATACATATATAACATGTATATATTTAATTTAATTTCATATATATTTATATGAATACTGCCCCCCTGATATATAACAATAATTATCTATTGAGAAAAAACATTAATGTACATGTTAATAGTGTACCTATAATATATTATAAGACGTATATAATTATGTATAAAAAAAAAATACAATATAGTCTATAATGAATACTAAGAAGAATGACCATGTTTTAATGATTGGAGAATTTAAGACTTATTATATTATATAATATAATATGTGTTGCATGTAACCGACAAATTATAAGTACCTATCTAAATATGTTTTAACCATTTTCTGAAAATAATATTATACCAATATTTATAAACATTTTGTAATAATTTTAATTTTATTTCGTCATTAGGTAGTTAAGTAGTTTAGTTATATATTGAACTTAAAATGGAACAATACAGATAAACAGGAAAAATAGCCATTTATCACAATATTATGATAAACTTTTCTTAACATATTTCCATCCACAGACGTAAAAAAAACAAATTAATCGAAAACAGGCAAGTACGGATAACCGCTGTACTGTAAAGTACATGTCGAGTGTACCTCGTCATTGAATTTGTCACTGTAATGGATGTGTTAAATTTGATTCCGATGATAAATGATTATCATATTATACTCGCAGTCTAATACTCAGCCTATATTACCTTCTAGGAATATCATATTATTTATAATTATAAAGTTGTATTTTACTTTTAGTAAAAATCTCCTGCGTACTTCGCACAACAACCTCCCCTCTGAAGGTTTCGACCTCGTGCCACAATATAATCACCCCCTTTGCATCTTGTAATTTTAATTACATTTCATCAATGTAATATCTGTAATTTAAAAAATTAAAAAATAAAATATGTGTAAGATAAAATATTAAACAAATCATTTTTATCTAATAGATAAATTATAAATGTACTTATTAATATAATGTACTAATATATATCGTATGTTATTGTAATTCAATTTTGAGTTAATACTGACTTAACCTAGATCGCTCAGTAGTATAATTTATTGTATAAATAGGCAAATCACTTAAAATCAATCTGAATATTTTGAAAATATAATTATGAATAGTAAATATAAATCCCTATGAATAATACCAAAATTGTTTTTGTAAAAAAGTAGTTGTACGTAAGATATTTAAATTTTAGATTATGATTGATTTTACAATGATGTGTGTTTTATTTTTTGTGTCTTTAACACCTTTTAGGACAGTAAAAATACTTACGTTTTCTTCAACAGCACTTTTTCTAATACAATGCTCTTAATATATTGTTACAAAAGCAAATAAAAATATTAAAAATACATAGTCAGAATTTTTTTTTTTTTATAAGCATTTAAAGTTCAAATTTTGACAAAATACGTAAAAATCACGAAAATGTGCAAATTATTTTGAGTTAGAAATTCATAAAAATGTTTCTTTTTTTATCTAAAATTTTAAAATTTAACACAAGTTTTCTCAAAAGTTTGTCTACTTTTATCAAAAGATAAATGTCTATAAGAATTTCCAATTAAATTTGTATGAGCGTTTGGAGTTCAAATTTTTACAACATTGGATATTCACTCGATTTCTCATGTATCGATTTTCTTATTTAGTTGTAATACGAATCGGTATCTACTTGAAATTTACACCATTTGTTTATTTTATCAATTCCTATGCTTCATAAAATTTTCAAAATATTTTGTTTTAAGCTGTTTACAGACATTTTCAATTTTTTGAATTCTATAAATATCAATTAAATTTTATTTGTTGGGTCAAAAAGCGTGAAAAAATAATACAAGGCTCCTGATATATTGTTACAATAGCAGTTAAAAAATATTAAAAATACATAAGCACACATTTTTTTTTATAATCTTTAAAAGTTTAACAACATTCAAAAACGATTTTATAGCTAAAAATTTATAAAATTTATAACAATAGTTGAATATATAATTATTCTAACAAATAATACAACTATTGCTATTGTTTACATAAGTTATCACTATTATTATAGTTATTTTTTATTACTTATTAATAGGTATTATGTGAGTGCGTTACACAAATTACAAAGTAAAATTTTATCAACTTTTGTTTACCACTAAAAATGTTACGTGATTCTTAGTTGTAATTGATTATTATTTATGTTACGTGTCATTAATTTTTGGCGGCTGTCTCTGTATTGTTATTAGCTGTCACCAAACTAAATTGTTATTTATGATTATATTTTGATTATTTCGATAGCAGTTTTACTTTTCTGTTTTAGACCAAGAAATTAGTATAAGCTAGACGTTCCCAAACTTTTTTTGGTACGGCCCGTGTTGGACATTTTTAAAATTTTGCACCCAGAACATACTAATGACGGTTTTAGATTCTAAGGTGAGCAATGATGTTTCTTTATTTTAATTTTTTAATTTTTTTTTGAATGTGTAGGTACAAGGCAAGATGTCAAAAATTAAAATAATGATAAATTTTCAACTTCAGTATATTTTCCTGTGAAAAAGTGAATCTAATTGGTCCTTCTGAAAGGTCAATATATAAAGTTATCAGCTGTTTTCAAAAGCGTCAGGAAAAATAAAAAAAAAACTAAATTTTTACTCAAAATCGGTTTTTGACAAAATCAATTTTGGTTATTTGTGTAACTATTTACTCAAAAAACTATTTACGTCAAAAAATTTAATAGTACTATAAGCCACAAGGTTTCTCATAAGTTGTTGGAAGAAGAAATTAAAAAATTATTCTTTTTATATCTAAGATATGAAAATTTAATATAAGGCTCCATACACAATGTTACAAAATTAGTTGAAAAATATTAAAAATACATAGGCACAATTTTTTTTTTTATAAATCATAAGAATTATTTATTTTATTTTTATTTTTACAAGTAATATACAATCTATATTATTATTAATACAATAATAATATATCCTAAAATAACATTCGCAGGAAAATTAATTTGATAAAAGGAGCCACATCACACTTTCTATGGTTACTTAGTTATTTACTAATTATTATTTATTTTTTATTTTTTATAACAAATCACGACACCACTTGCGCTTTAGGCGTCTTGGGGGATTACCAGGTATGGTAATGGAGCCCTATAAGAATTTAAAGTTCAAATGTTGGAAAAACTTATCAAATTGAAAATTTACAAATTATTTTGTAGTTAAAAATTTATAAATTGTTCAACTTTTATAGCTAAGTATTTAAAAGCTAAAACAAGGTATCACGGTATAGTAGTTATAATATTCTGTAAGCAAAAAAATTTAAAAAATATATTTACACAGTTTTTTTTTTTAGTTAAAATTTGAACGAAATTAGGTACATATTAAATATAACCAAGAATAACGATATTATAGTTGTTTAATATTTTCTTATAATTTAAAAATATTATTCGGGGCCGCGAATACTTGAACTTCTAAAATATATTATTATATACAAATATGATAATATGCAAATAATATTAACTCAACTTACTGGCTACCATATTAATAATAACAATATAAATATAATATAAAATATCCTAGGCTGATAAACCGTCTCCGTCTCAGAATCGTTTTTCTTATACAACGATATATTATATAATTTAGTTCAAATTTAACACCATCCATTATAGTGACCCACTTGTAACCTAAACTATACAGCATACAGTGTCACTTACTTACCTGCTTTTCCCTGTTGTTTCATTGATGATGGCTATCTTTAAAATAATTCCTATTAGTGCAGCCACCACGGTGACACGTCACTCCGTCACTGGTAGGTACACTCGTAATCCTCATGGATAATGATAAAACAATTCAATAATCAGATAGTTATGGGAACTTACAAAATTGAATTTATACCGAAGTTATAAAATATGACGTACAGTATAGTTACACGGAAAAAAGTTTGGGAATCTTTAGTATTACGCCATTGAGTATATTATACTCAATGGTATAAGGCTATGTATAAGGTATCATTCATAACAAGTTACAGCTATTTTATCCCAATTTCTTTTTTCGTAAATTCTGAATTTTTTACTTATTAAACCCTCTGGTAATCAACACATTTATGTATTTAAATAAATGTTCAAATATCCATGTAAAATTGTGAATAATATGTAATTCAAGTTTTTTTGTACATTAGTTTCACGTACACTTGCAGTAGGTACTATCATAACACTGGCCACGTATGTTATCGGAAGTTCAAATTGATCGGAAAATCAATAATCACTAATCAAGGTAAACAAAGTTAGGTAATTAGTTAATCCTGTATCAAAAACTTTAAAAACTGTTCAGATACATCTAATTAATCATCGACAATGCGTCGATACATAACGATACTTGCTCTATACACGAATTGTCTGTTGTTTTATAAATGTTTTAAATTTATTCGTTAAATAGAAAACCGTTTATGAATTTACTAATTTTTCTTCTTAAGAAAATTACTAATTACGTATCTACTAAAAAAAATTTGATCACAATTTGTATGTGGTGCTCAGCACCTCAAATAAATTTCAATGGGTGTTCGAACAACTGGGCTGCCACTGGGTCTACGTGACAACATACGTTACCCCTTCAGTACGTGTCTAAATGGCGCCTATGAATTAATAACAACTGCTAAATTCCGTACGATTTGTTACTATTTATTAAACTTGTATGGTGACATTTTTTCGTTAATTTATTATGCAAACCGGTAAACCGCGGGCAATGCACGCCATACGACAAAATATGACGTATAAACATAACAGAATATATATTTTATATTATTGTACACGGGAACAGAAATGGAATACGTAAAATCATAAGTATTTACAATCTAACCTATGGGTGGGAAATAATTTCGTATAGGTTCCTACGTATTATTATATAGGTGTATGTATCGTATAAATTATTATTATTATGTGTATCGCTTCTGCATTTCTGCCAAGGCGCGTTCGTTGTTTCGCACGTGGTGGGGCCACGGCTTCTGTTTTCTCGTATAAATAAACTTCTTGAACCGTCCGTCGGTTATAGGTACGCTGTTTACGAAAAAGGGTTGTACACGTGTGTATTGTTCGTTTTTTAAATCTCTGCAGTGTTTTCCGTCCTAATTAAAAAAAAAAAACGAGATGAATCACGCGGTAAGTAACCGATTTATTAGACGTATTATATTATTCTGTTAATATACATATTATTATTACTATTATTATTGTTATTGTTGTTATTATTGTTATGATTAATAGTTATTATATTTACCTTCTGTCGGGACGCTAAGTGCATCGGTATATGAGCAAAAACAGTTTGTTTATTCGTTATTGACACAATGAGATATTATAGCCACGAATTCGCCACATTTTGTTTATTAATAGATAGTAGTTATACTGTTATTATAGTAACCAATAATCGTCCACAGGGCCCACACAAAGGATGAGCCGTTGGACCTGGAGTACAGGGGCCCGGCTATTTTTGGGGGCCCGTTGAAATGTATTTGTAATTTTGGAAAATTTTATGGGAATACTTAATTTATAGTAATTTTGTTATTTTAAGCTGTGGGTTAACCAATTATTACCTAGAAACCGTGTATGGGATGCTTTTAATGGCTTGTATTTTTTTGGAAGTTTTGTATAGGGCCCTCAAAACATTTAATACAGGGACCCGAAATTTGATGTGGGGGGGGAGACTGATCGTGTGTAAATATTGTGTATAAAATATATTGCAAGTACCTCCTATTATGATCTGTAGATATACACGTTTTTAACATTATAATGACGAATTGGTAGATTGTTGGTTGTAATCGATTATTCAAAATATTTTGTACTCTTTGAAACACAACAATACAAAACATTTAATTCTTTCGGAGGGTATAGGTAATAAGTATCATAGTAAAGTTTCAATGGTGACTTAATTTAATAAACTTAACTTTGTTAAAAAAAACACACACACACAAACACACAACCGCACCTACTGTATCTATCTAATATAATATAATACCTACTCATAAATAATTTAAAAAAAAAAAGTATATATTATAAATATATGATTGATTTTTTCACGTAATATATTTTACTTGAATTATTATTTCGGCGTTAAAAATAAAATAATAAAATAGTTATTTTACAAACATTTGGCTGAAATCCATCGATATAATAAAGGGAGAACTTTATTGGTTATATTTTGACTTTTTATGTTTAAAATTGTGATGTATTATACTGTATATGATAAACACGAATGTTCGATTTTTTTAACAGTTAGAAATAACTGCTATTGACATAATATTACATAAATTTAAAATTACAACAACAAAATACTATTTGAATAAGAAATAGACCAAATAAAGATAAATTCTTAAAATCAGCAGATAAAGAATTAATTTCACCAAATTAATTTTTAAGTATCAAATAAAGCCTAAAAACTAAAAGAATGTTTTCCATAATAATAAATTTCTTTATGCATTTAAGTGTTTATTTAGTACATAACTGATTTGCTTAATACAAATATATTAAAAATTAAATAATAAAATAAAAAAAAATATTATTATAATTATTAATTTACTTAATATTTTCTAACAAAGAAATACTGCACAACACTGAGAAAAACTTGTGGGGAGACTCAGGGTAAACTATATTGCATAATATATAATTGATATACCAAACAGAAATAATGAAGTAAAATACAAATTATATTTTGTTATCATATATAATTAATTTTATGCTCCCAGATTAGCACAATCATTGCTTTGTGGTACAATGTAAATAATATTATCTATGGATCATAGAGAAAAAAAACCGGTTTCTGTCAACAGTAGCTAGGTCGTTATTAATTTAAAGGTGTACTGTTACTGCTTTATTGTTAAGCCAAAACACGTCTATCAAAATAGTATTTCAATTACAATTTTATGATTAGTTAATTGCACACGCACGATGAGCCACAGTAATAACGTCATTTCATTAATTTTATTTTGAATTTTTGCACATCTTATTAACTGAGCCTATGTATATTGTGTTGTTAAACCGGCTATTATTTTAAAGATAAAAAAGGAGTTTTACCAATTTAACATCTAGTAAATTACGCCTGTACATACTGCGTATAATATATTATAGCCCATATAAGGTATGCGATACTTTTAAATTCGATTAAATAGAATGCATAATACATAATTTATTCAAAAAAGTTTTAAAAGTTTGAATCATTTTCTAATAAGCAATTTTTATTTTTAAATAAACTGTTTGCTATAAAAATGTGTTCCTGCATAGATTATCTATTATAGATGGCAGAGAATAAATTTCTGCATGCATTACTCTGCATAATAAATAATAGTCTAGTGATGTTATATCGACGAGATCACTTACTAAATGAAAATTATAACATTATTGTAGCTAAAATAATAATTTCTATCGACTTTCTTTTGTGTATATTATTATATTGTTAAGATAAACAAATCGCGTTTTAAAAAATTATCCGAAACACATGTATTATTTATTAGACAAAATATTTGAGTACCTATATTTACATAATATCATATGTTTTAAACTTACCGTTGAAGATATTGTACATGTCTTTAGTTTTTTGTTGTTGTTGTAATAAACATATTCGAATAATATTGTTTAATATGTATAAAACCCTTTGTACTATAATCATATTATATTATTATTAATATTAAGCGCGTACGTATAAATGAGGAATCTGTTGCGTGCGCCTAAGTCCGATATCTGAAATATAATAATACCTAGGTATACTACGTGATTCCTTTCGCAACCATAATATACATAATTCGGGTGTGAAACTTGGTCAGTGTCCAAGAAGCGTTTGTATGTTACGATTCGGTCATCAGGAAATCGGTTACACAACGTCAATTTAGATTAGTATTCATCGCCGGAATCGCACAGACTTTTACTACGAAAATTCCATACGGTTTCATTTCTCTAAATTATTATAATAATATTATACCTAATAATAATAATATTGTATCGGTCTTGCACACATATAGATATATAGCTCAATATTTTTTTCCAGACACACGATTGTACATAATATTATGGAATATTGTTCGACACATAATTTTATTATTATATTATCGAACTCCGGACCACATATACGACATACGTATAAATTATAATATGGCGTGACGGTGTCTATAATAGTATTTTGCATAAACAAATGTTATATAACACACTCTATGATGCCTGCGCGGGACTGGAATGTTCGTGTAGGTCAATGCCATTTATTGAACAATATCGACTTTTGTACGAATACTAATACAGTACCTAATAAAATGTATTAATATTTGAATTTTAAAATAAAACGATCGAAAAAATGTTGTATTATGTAATATTGACTAAATCTGATTACAATATTATACTGATATTTTATCCGCCATCCGGAGACATTTTAAAGTGCCAGTATAAAAATACATAACAATATAATATAAAATTATAATTCGTACCTAAACTATATATATTATATACCTAACCGATATTGGATTCTTACAAATGATGACAGGCGGGAAAAATGTGTTAAAAAACTGCATCATAAATTATATTTTCTTCTAATAAAAGTCTACTTATTTTGACTATATAATATTATGATATACATAGTAAACGTATAAAGGTATACCAATGTATTATAAAGAAGTTTACATAATGTTTGCAATATTACGAAACTACAAAATAAAGAAATACCATATTTATTTTATAAATCTCAATTGAAGACAAATTATTGAGGCGCCCGGTGACAATGTAATTTTGTCCACAAAAATACACTCTACGGGAATGATGATCCTATCCTGTAGAATCAACCAAATTCGATTATTTTTTTTTATTAATAAGGGTAATATTTTACAGGCCACATTGAACTCCGTTTTTCGATATTTTAATCTGAAACTTTATAAGGTGCCTTAAAAAATAAGACAATTTTAAGCTCTTTTTCACAAATTATTATATACCAGTACTCGAAATAAATTAAAAAATAGGATTTCAATGCGGCTTGTAGGATGTCTTTTTCTCTCAGATAAAAAGTAACTATAGAATATCTGACAATTCACCAAAGCCTTAGACAAAGTTACTTTTGTTGATATAATACACCATAGTATAAACCCCTCTCCAAAAAGTATCGGTCAGTAGATTGGTAGAAGAGTATTATAAAATTAGGATGGCAATTCAAATATTAAATATAATTTTTAAATTTTATTGAATTGCGGAAAATTGTTAAAAAACTGGTTCCTATCGGCCCCTTGAGGGTTCTAAGGTTGCAGGACATACAACAACACGATACATTTAATTTGCTTGTTAAAGTGCTAGTTATAGTCAAAATGAAGAAACTAATTTTGCCATAAAATATGTTAAAACGTGACTTTTATGTATATAGAAAAAAAACAGAGAATTTCTTTATAATATCATAGGCTTTTAGTGTATCTCATTGAGTCATTCACCGTAATGGATGTGTTGAATTCGAATTCAATGATAAATCATTGCATAGGTACGAAATATGATTCAGAGTGGAACAATATGAGGTCAGCTACAATTAGTAATTATGAATATTGTACTTAGTTATTATTAACTACTTAGAATTACTATTAGTAATTTATTTTCTATTAGAAATATGGTACGTTTAACTAATTTTTGCTAAAAACAAATTGCATATTATATTAAATAATGTTATTATTACATTATTATAAAATATAACATATACTGTTACTAGATGTTATCTTAAATAAGTCAATACCAACTTACGGTAAAACTATAGGTTCACTGTAAATCCAAAATGTTTCTATATATTTTTAAAATGTCATTGTGCGTAATAAATAATAATATCATAAAGTTTTAAGTTCCAACGATTAATATATTTGAATAATTACAACATAATAATTTGTAATAATCGTTACTTTATTTTTTTGACTTAACAATTTTGTCCACATTTAACTTCAAATATCCATAAAAAAAACCTCTGCATGTTATGTATATTTTCATTATTTTAAATTTCTAAAAGAGCAACTTATGAGGAACTTTAGGTATCTATTATAAATTATAATTTATAAGTATTCAAGAATTCACTACTAAAATTTAAAATGCTGTTACATATTCGACTACTAAGTAATTTGCGTGTTTTTTTCGAGCTTTGATAAAATGTATAAATATAAAATTATACAGATACTTAATATTTTAGATTTTATCCTTTTTTTTTTTTTTAATTTTCGTATAAGTAAAAGCATTAATTATAAATACAATTATTTATAATCAATGGTAATATGTTATAAAATAGGTATATAATATTATTATTTAGTTTATTTAAAGAATATTAAAGACGGCGTATTGTATAGGCAATTCAAGTACAGTTCTGTTGTACACGTTTAATACAAGGATACATCTAATATTATAATATTTTATCTGATAATAATATTTATTATTACTTTCATGTGATACTCACTGCCGGAACATTTCAGATTGCTGTGTTGTTGGCTGTCTCGGTGACGTTGGCCACGTGCACCACCGAGTCGTCGATCGACAAGTCTCGGGCCGGAGACCAGGACCACAAGGCAGACGGCAAGCAGAAACGCGGCGCGTGGGGCCTGGGATACGGCGGCGGCGGTGGATTCTACGACGAGGGCCTGAGCTACGGCACGCTTGGTGGTTACGGGCTGGGTAGCGCCATCGGGTCAGGGTACGGAGGTTATGGTTACGGAGGGGCCAGTTACGGCGGCTATGGTTATGCACCACGCCACTACCCCACGCACGTGCACACTGCCACTACAATTACCAAGAGCGTGCCGGTACCGCACCCATACCCGGTGACTGTCGAGAAGCACGTCCCGTACCCGGTGGCCGCACCGTATCCGGTCGAGGTTCCCAGACCGTACCCGGTAGCCGTGCCCAAGCCGTATCCCGTTTCTGTCGATAGGCCGTACCCCGTGCACGTGGACAGGCCGTACCCAGTGCCCGTGCCCCAGCCGTATGCAGTGCCGGTGGTCAAGCACGTCGGCGTCCCAGTGCCACATCCGTACCCGGTCGAGGTCCGCCGGCCGTATCCCGCCCTGCCTTTACCCTTCCACAAGCCGCTGTATTCCGACCACGACCTGTGGTGAACAAAGCCGTCCAGTGACTGGCACACCGTTCGTTGTATATGTGAGTATAAAACCATATCCATAATGGATTGGGGTAAGGGGGTAGGGGGCCTAGAACCTGCCTAAAGGCCAAAGCTCACACCATACATGCATAAATCCATTTAACGTAAAACACTCATATTTCAGAAGATACTAACATTTTTGAAAATATTTATTAAACATAATTTTAACTTGTTACAAAAAAACATCTTTGGAAAAAAAATATTTTTTACTAAATATTTATATTTTTATTATTTATTAAATTTTTTTACTGTTTAAAAGGACAATTATATGCATTCTTAATATCATATCCCAAAGTAGAATATTATTCGGAGTATTTCGATATAAAAAAATGTAGACAAGTAGTTTCTTACAACTTTATAAATTATAAGTATTGAAATTTACGACAACCGGAGTAGTTGACTATATAGCATTTAGCGGGGTAACCCTGTACTACTACACATCGTTTAGATAAAATTTAAATTTTTATAATCTATAATCTACTCAACCAAAATTTGAAATTTTATGTACCAAAGTACTCAAATAAAAATATTCGGCCTCGAAAATAGAATTTAAAAATGCATTTTGTAATGTTTGTTATGTAACGATGAAAATAGTATACAAACATATTATTTGATTAATTAATAATAATATAGTAGGTAAAGTAAATAATTGTTGATTGTCTTAAATTATTTGGATAACCCGGTAGGCATATAGTTTCACATTCATCAAAGAAGTATTTAAAAAAATTAAGTAAGCTGTGGATTCGTCATCGTCTACACGTGCATTTTAAACCTATTCCTACGGTGATCGTAATATATTATGTTATTATTATTGTCACCGCGGTAACGTTACCATACTATAAAACACTTAAGCACATATCAAATCTATAAATCATATTATTATAATAATCCATAGCATACAGACGAATCATTCGACACGAATCGGCCGCCAATGTGACGTTTTTTTTAAAAATATTTTGATACACGGCATTTATGAGCTATTCGTTTTCGTACTATTGTAATTGTTATTAATTGACCGAGTGACAGACTACGGTCATAATCCATGATGGCTATAAAATAACTATGGTGTCTGTTATGATCTTACCTAATGTCTATGCGTATATTATATTATAAGTACATTATCTGCGCCTTACCAGCACGTGAGCAGTGAACTTACTATTGTGTACAAAATACAATTACCTACGAATTATTTACTCGGGACTGACTTTTTACTTTTAAGCCGTTTAAGCTAAATAGGTAGTTACAATGAGGTACATCGATAATAATTATATGTTAAAAATATATTTGTATACCACATAATTAATTTTATTATGGTTTCGTATGAGTTGATTAAACGTGCCGAGTGATTTCGATGATAGTTATAATAATTATAGCTAATATAGCTGCTACATACGATATTACAACAACTCAACCAATATACACATGGGCGTAGTTTGGTATAATTATCTGTGTGGCCATGGGGGCTATATAGGACTAGAAAATTATAAGAACATTTAAAACTATAATTTCGGATAAAATGTAAAATATGAGTAAAATATGAAAGTAAACACCATGAGGCGGCTATAAAAGTTTCTGGGGGGGGGGGGTTGTAATCTCCCATAGCCCCCATACATACTACGCCCATGAATATACGCCACGCAATCAGACTTATTTGTGTAGACAGGGTGATCCATTTAGCGTAAGACACTATCATTATTTCAAAAACTATTAACGTATTTGAAAATGTGTTTTCACATGATTAAAAGTTAAAGTTACATTTTTCTAAAAAAATATTATTTCTTACCATTGTTTAATCTTTTTTTAATTTTTAATTATTTTTAGTGACACCTTTACATTATTAATTCATTTTTATAAATCATTTATATCACAAGATATATTTTTTGAATCACCAAAAATACAAAAAATATAATTTTTTCCAAAAATGTTGTATTGTTACGACTTAAAATATTACGAAAAACAAATATTTTCAAAAACGTTAGTGCTTTCTTAAATAATGAGTGACTTACGTTAAATATACCACTCCGTATACTTGGTACACTTGAGTAAGTGGTAAAAACGTATGAATAATAAAAACAATAAAATATATTTTGCATCCTACTCAATTTTATCCTACAAAACGTTAAACGACTGACGAATTATCTTCGTCTCAAAGTTTCGATATGACATTATTCCAATAGTTGTAAAATAATAAGTTAAGTGTCGAATTTGTAATGTATTAGGTAGGTACTATTATTATTACGTCCATCACAACGCTTTTCGATGATATAAATAATATATTGTGATTCGTCGCCCACCGTCATGTAAATTCACAGGATATACTATTCGTCTATTCCCTTTTTAGTGTGCTCCGTAAAATACGACACATGATTGTACTGCAGTGTAGTACGAAAATGTAAATGTATAGCCAATTTACATTGAAATTTCCCAAAAAGAGTTCATAACTATGCCCCTCGACGGCTTGACAGGCCTTATTGTTAATTAAGTAATAAGTTTTAATTTTTATTATAGTTTCTTTTATTTCAATTTAATAAAGTGTTATATTAATATTATAATTTTATGATTTTATATCATTATTTACACCGTCGACCTAATTGTGTTCTGTTATTCTTTTTTGATTTTAGTTTCAGTTTTAAATACCAATTATACATTTTTACTTTCTTATATAATATTGATTTTTTTAAATTCCAATATAAATTTTGAATAATATCATTGATAAACATTTTCAATTTTAATATTACTTTTGATTTTTTAAAAGATTTTAAACGATTTTAGTCCTGGCCCGCCTTACCTATATGTTTTATTAAATATAAAATAGTATATTTATATATATAATACAAATAAAACGTGTGTAAACTGCAAATGATTTCTCAATAATATAATATAGCTGCCCGTTATCCTATCTATGTTGTGTACGTTCGCATAGTAAAAAGTGAATATAATAATATAATATAAATGCTTAGGCATACACAATACACGTCCTATCTACTCGAGTATATAATACTCGTCTATAATATTCTTGGTTCCAGTATAATCTGTATTATATACACAGCCGCACAGCAAGTTTGAAAATATAAACCAGATGCTCGGCTATCGTAGAGCAATCTCAATTTATGTTCTGTTTATATCATGTCTTTGGTGATTTATATTATTTTATTTACTGTGCGATATTTATACTATACAACTATTACAACTGTTAAGTTATATATCATACGTTTCAGATACGCGTCTACACACGTCATCTACGAAATTGGCGCCTTATTGCCATGAACCTACACAATATGCCATTGGACATAAATATGCATGTGGATATTCAGATCATTAACCGCGTCCGACTACCATTCATATTATAATATAGTATTATACTGTACACATAACACATCGCGTACACTTTTCTCACACACTGACCGCGTATATGGTAACATCAGACGTCCAACTACGGCTGACTTCCGATGCACCCCACACATTTACTTACTGGGTTATTCTGTTTCATCAAAAATCCGTGTGTCTTAAAGTAAACGCGTATTGTTATTGTATTATAGAATGTACCTATAATATTATTATACAATTATACAAAAATGTCGTTTTTTCATTGAAATTTTTATACCTTCTATGAATTGTAATTTATAATACGCGAATCTATATAATAATATTATGTTATGTTATAAGTAAGTTATTAGTTATTAGTCATTACCGTACAGTATACAAACACCGATGCAGTATGTAAACGAAAAACCGAAATCATATATTTTGTGACGAGCATTATTTCAAAATGTAAAACCATACCGATTATTATAATATAATTATTATCGTATTTTACTATTATATTGTGTTATTACTGTTTGTCTGATTTTTTTTTTCATATCTGTAATAAAATGTTTTTATTTGTTATGATAATTTATTATTCACGTGAACTGCGTACATATTTTATTTAAATAAAATACACGTCCACTGCAATGCCACTTATAATGAATTATTACTGTTTCTCAGACTCGCAGCCTCTAACTAAAACACATTCAGAACAAAAATAACTCGTTTATGTTTTTGAATAAATATTTTTATTATTACAGCACTACATATAGGTAATATTAAGGTTTACATAATTTTATCGGTTACTACACATTACACAACTACGTTTCTTACGAATTTTTCACCCAATGCATTGGTAACATTGAATGATAGTATTATAACATGTGATTAGTTATTGTTTTTTCTGAAACGAGTAAAATAGTCAAAGGAATTAATTATAATATTTTGAAGGATGAAAATACCATTAAAATTTAAAAAAACAAAGTTGTCATACTGACAAATGTAAAATCGTATATTTATATGTATAATAATAGACAACAAATTCTAAGAAAACATTACTTATGCGGTTTAAAAAACTATGAAGTTTATATTATGTAATATAGTTACATTATTAGAGTTGGACATTGAAAATAATGATCAAAACTTAAATGTTTAGGATAGAACTGATTATATAAATAATTTTAAAATGTATCAAATATTATAAAATATGTGGTGTTATCTGATAAAAGATACAAAAGTCAAAAACAATGAACACTAAAATAAAATATGTTTAAATTTTAATATGAACTGAGAGAACGGTAGGATATATTTTATATATATAATATTATACCGTATAATATATAATTTATACGATGTCACTCAATTCAAATTAGCTGTACCTACCTACCACCAAATAAATTAAATTCAAACATAGTTTACCAACTTATCTATTGTTATTTCAATAAAATCAGAATATCATGTAAATACAAATTTAAAATTCTAATACACGCCAATGTTCAATGAAAATATATCTAAATATTCGTGAAAAGGCTTAATATATTGTACACACATGACATATTTATGTCCCTAATTGAATGTACACCCACCTAAAACAGTCGTCAATAACGACCATGCAAACATTCGTGTCTGGATATCTAAGAAAAGTGGCTGTCAACATATTACACTCTTCACATTTTGGAAACATGACGTCATCGGCATAAACGACTACACATAGTATTTAAGTGTACATAATAATATATAATATACAGGATGTATCATCAACCATGCTCTCCCCTCACCATCGTTTCCTTTAGTAATACATTTATTTAAATTCTGATTTTCGGATATTTAAAATATACTCAAATATCATTATTTCAAATTCATGATTTTTTTTTGTACCACTTAAGGAGCGTCCTTTACCTATAATACAAAATTCTGTTTTTCAAATAATATATATTTCCCCCTCACATTTTGTACTGTTAAATATTCAGTCGATAATTTTTTTGAAATATTAATTTAACCTAATTAAGAATTCGAATGAGAATTCTCTATTAGTTATTATAATTTTGATATTAAGTCCTTAAAAATGGATTTACAAGAATATATAAAAATAGATGAAATATTATATGAAAATAGTTGAACTATAAAATAAAATGAAAAAGCACTTGAAAATTATTAGTAACTATTTGGTTTTAAATACAGATAGGTACCTACTATGAGAGTAATAAAATATATATTTGAGTACCTGCTTAAAAATTATTTGAACAGTTTTACTAAATACTTTTACTTTATTAATTAACATGACTGCCTGTGTATATAGGTGTAACTACCTAACTAAACCAACTGACTTTGTAATTAACTTATTTAATGAGTTATTTTTAATTGTGGCGATAAATGGTACACAGAATTTCTTTTTTATTGTATTAAGACGTATTTTGTTAATTATATGTAGCTTTTTTTAGATATCGATCATGATCGCGTATCAACTTTAAAGGATTTAATAATGTTTAACTCACAGTATATTAAAAAAAAAAAATAAAAACTTAATAAAATTTGAATATTTTTAGCGATATTAAATAATGACTTTTAATCAGACTATATGTATAAAGTATAGATGCATTTTCATTTTTAAAATCAGCCTCGTGAACTTATTGTGTTTCTTAATATGATCTAACAGAAGGGAAATCGTGATTCAACTGGTCAACTAAAGAAATTTTGACTCCTAAAGGTTAGGGGTTAGGTTAGGTGATCATAGGAACACAATTACCTGGATGTAACCAGTCGATAATAAGCTGAAACTATTATTTTGAATGCTCGGGTTGGCCATTTTTAAATCGTTCTATTGAATTTATAATACATATTATTATTATTATTATAGTTATACATCGTGATGGAACTTCACAAGTAAAAGTAAACCATAATAAAATAGTGGTCTGTAATTTACGGGGACGATAAATCCATAGTAATATATTTTTCAATGGGAAAATGAATGAGAGAATTTGTTGTAGAGTAATCATGTGTTGTAAGTGTAAACAATAATAAATCAAGAATATTATTGTGCAATATTGGAATGAATTGTTTACTGCAATAAGAAATCTTATATAGCTGTGTAAATATTATTGTAAAAAAATAACAATATTAAAAGGAGTTGAAAATATGTCTTCAAATGTGACATCGCACAAAGGACTCAAAGTCGTCTGGAACTGTCCGGACGTATCCAAATACATTATACAAAAATTGGTTATAAGACTCAACACTTCGTTTATAAGACTCAAATTTAAAAAAAAATAGCAGATAATGAAAATGTGTGGTTGATATTTTGAAATTAATTCGTTTTTAAAAATTACATATTTTTGTAGATTATTACTGGTTTCGATTCAAGCTTAATAATGTGTGTATTTATAACAAATTGTTTACAAAATTTCCAATTTATCGTAATTACTGTATAAGTAATATTTTGTATAATAATATAATTTTAATTTGTATCATATTTTTTTCGTTTAGTCACTAATATATAATAAGTAATATATAATATGTATGTATTTAAGTAGATTAAAATAAAACAAAATATGTCGTAAAAAAAATTCATAAATATTTTGTTTTTTTCCAACTTCACCTATAAGATTCATTCGGCTATAACTGTTATAAGACTCACTTTGTGCTGGTCCCAAAGTGAGTATTATAAGTGACGTCCACCGTAATAATATTATTGATCATTAGTTATGACCTACCTAATTAATATCATTGGCCATTGCAGTAAAACGAAACAACAAATCATACTAGAAAATCAATGACAATGCATGGACATGATACTCGGAGTGTAATATTTTGTATAACTATTAAACTATCTATAATGTAATATATATAGATTATAGCTACTTTATAATAACTATATTATAGACTAAATAGATAAAAGGTACTCGCAACCGTTTGTTTTTAAGCTGTGATGAATCATTTTATAATAATAAAAACTGTTGTGTATATAGAGTGATTATTTTATTAATTCACCTCCTTGTCTCTAAAATTATTAAAGTTTTTGGGAAATTTTATTTTGTATCTAATTTAAAGTTATTAAAAAACAGTGTATTTCAAAAAATAATATTTATTTTTATTATGTTTTTTTTAAACTTTTCAACATTTTGATCATATTATATTGATGAAAAGTTAACGGAATATTTTTATTGAAAATTTAAAAATGGAATAAGTATATTTAATTAGTTATATTATACCGTCTATACAGAAACAGATATTAGATTCTGAGTGGAAAGATGAATGTATTGATTTTACAATGATGTGTGTTTTTTATTTTTTTATTTTTGTGTCTGTCATCACTGTTTGAGGCAGTAAAACTTCGATTTTCTTCAACAGTATCTTGATCGATGGGAAAGTGAATCTAATTGTTACATTTGGAAGGTCAAATTTTAAAAATTCCAAAAGTTTTCACAAGCGCAATTTATAAAATGTTCAACTTTCGTAGCTAAGGATTGAAAATTTAAAACAAAGATCCACGTAAATAGGTAAATATAGAAATTACTTTATTCACAATAATATCATCAAATATATGTATATATTTAAATATATGTTGACTAGTTTTGAGGTGTTTACCGACATTTTTAATTTTCAATTTTTTTGTTTCTTTGTTGGGCCAAATAGCGTGATAATTTAATTCAAGGCTTCTGATATATTGTTAAAATAGCAGGTTAAAAATATGAAAAGTACATAGCCACAATTTTTTTTATAGGTATCATTGAATTCAAATTTAACACCATAAAACTCAATTTCTATTTCGGGGGCTAACTTTATGCAGCCTCCAACCTTTTCCTACTGTCGTAAACCGATGTTTTCATCCGATGTCAAAATTACAACCTGGGAGGAACAAAAAAATGATTTAAAATAATTTTTGATTCAGTGTCGTATTTACAGGTAAAACTGAGTCAAATGCATCAAAAGAATCGGTTAAGGAGTTCTCTATTAGAATTGAAATACTACATACGAATCAACTCACAGGTTAACGGTAGATAAAGAAGCAGCCGAAGCTAATATAATGGCACAAACGATACAAACGCACGACTGAGCGAATTCATTGCGGGCATTTCGGATTCTATAGGAATAATATTAAAAGCGAGTAACAAACAAATATTTAAAGAGGAAGTCTTCAACGCATAGGAGGAGGAGAAAACAACAGAAAATTATAAAAGTGTGACAGTGAATAATAAATCCGAGAATAACAAAAATAAATTTGATAAAAAAAGTTTTAAAGATAAAATTAGGTACGATAAAATGCCACCGTTGCGAGAGATTAGGTCACTACACGAACGAGTGTAGGACAAGCGAATATAAATTACCCACTTTAAATGAATCCGAACAGCGGTCAAGATACAGAGATTAAACGTGAATATTTGAGTACATTTTGCAAATATTGTAAAACGCATAATCATAATATTAGTGAGTGCCAAAAAATAAAATATAACTAGAAAAAAAAATGTGGAAATACATAAAGAGAGCAATCAAAATAAGTCCATTGAAGAAATACAATCGGGAAATAATTATATAATACACATAAAAAGTTCATAACACAGATTACCAGTAACTCAGGAATACATAACGTGTTTTTCCGATAAATTTATAAAAAACGAAATTAAATTATTAACTGACAACGGTTCTGAAATGAACATAATTGAAATATCAAGTTTAAAAAGGCACATAATCGAAAATGAAAAAGACAAAAAAAAAATATTGAAGAAATTCATGCAAGTCCGATTTATATTAAACAACAACCTTTTGTTTTATTTATTTATTGTTTAGTTTATTGTTATTTCAAAAATTACAATTTTGTAACAATTTACCTTTTTTGGTTAAATTCTATATTCTACAAGATAATTTCCCAATACCCGAAGCAGATATAATAGGTATAACATTTTTATAATAAAATAAAATTGTGTTAGATTGGGATAAAAAGTGTTTATAATACCAGAGAAAAATAATGCTTTAATTATTCCGCCGAGAAGTAATTGACAATTTGTGTATTACAAATTAGAGCCGATGAAAAAATCGATCATGAAATAATAACTATAAAGAAATACGAAATCAATGAAGACTATTTATAACTAATCCAAGCTTAATTGTATCAGTCCGATCAAAGGTGATAAAATAATTAGTAATATCATAAATATATCTGAATAACCGTTTATAATTGAACAATTAACAACGAGTAATTTTAAATGGGAACCATACAATGATATTGTTTTTATTGCTAGTGATGAGAATAAATCGTTTAATAAAATCAAAACGATTAAAGAAACTAATACGGAACATCTTAATATAGAGGAACGCGATAATATATTAGATCTATGTAATCGGTTTTCAGATTAATTTTTCTTTAAAGGTGACCGATTAAATGCTACTGATATAGTATTACTACGTACCTATACAATCAATACACTTATGTGCGTTAAACCGGTTACAAATTATTTTATGTCGGTTCTAATTAGTTTCTAAAAGGTTACTAAATTTGAGGATAAGTCTGGATTCTATAAGACAAAGTCGTGGGGCTACGTAAGGTTTGCCCCCCCCCCCCACAATGGAAATTGAGTTTTCTCGGAAACGGTTTGGTTACAAATTGTTTGATGTCGGCTTCAATTACTTACTTAAAGGTTATTAAATGTTGAAATTAGTCTGATGTCGATTGAACATAGTCGGGAAGCCAACTTCATGAACGTGTTGTAAATACTTACAAATATTTCTATTAACATTAATAATATATTTTTGTTCACACGGTATTTTCATATTATATTTTACCGTTCCTGAAACGAAGCCAAAAAGAGTCATAAACTCATAATCCTACAATACTGTAAGTTAATATCTGTGAAAATAGTTAACATTTTTGCTCCCAGAATACTGATGCTTCAAAACATAATGTCTTAAATCTAAATTATAGATTTAAACTAATTATAATTCTATTTGTTTATTATTTATTTTAGATTCTGAGTGGAATGAATGCCAATGAAGTGGGTGTTTTTTGTGTATGTTATGGATCAGATATGGAGCAGATAATTTTCTTATACATTCAACATCGATGGTAATTTATGGTAGAAAGTTATTTGATCTAGTCGGAAATAACATTGTCGTTAGATAAGGTTTAAAATCGGAAAATTCACAGTAATTTTATTAAGATCGGTAAGACTATTAAAAAACCATGGAAAACGGGAATATTTATGCAACACTAGTCACTACTAGGTAGTCGTCTAAATCTATTTTGTTTTTACTTGTAACTCAAAAAGAAATGATCGTATAGACTTGATATCTGTAAAAAAATCTTAAATTAGCATAATATTTTAAACACGATGAAATTTTCAAAACATTGTTGATATTTTTGAATTATTGTCTATTTATAATATACATCACTTTGTTTTCAATTAATGTTGGCAGAAATATTAGTTTCTCGGTCGAAAAGCTTGACATAATTAGTCCTTAAAAAAAAATGGGGACAATTAGTTACAGTTTTAATTCATAAAAGCTTGAAATTCTTCATACAAATTCACCCGAATATGTACAAATTATTTTGTAGCTTAAAATTTGTAAATTTAAAAATTTTTATACCAAATAGGTTTGTAAACAAATTACAAGAGTCCTCAAAAGTTATTATTAAGCATAAGTTTTTTTTAAGCGTTTAAAGTTCTTATTTTATTAAAAACTAGCCGACCCGTCACAGCTTCGCCCATGATTGGTTGTTTATTATTCCTTCGGACGATGATATGTATAATTTTTTATTAAATTTTTATCGTTTAATGAAAACGTATTCAAATGTTTCTAGCGGTATTAATGGTAAATATATTTTTATATCAGAACCCGTTCACTCCATTACACGTAAAAAATCGCAAATTTTAAAAATGTATGATTGTTCAACTACTTTTGGGTGTAACTTGCTGCAGCCTGCAGTAAGTGCAACTCAGCCACCCTGGTAGGCAATCCGACTACTTGGGAAACTTT
>WHPZ01560799.1:0-20831 GCA_016617965.1 Macrosiphum rosae
AAAAAACTCTTGCATCTTAGAAAAATTTGTAGGCGAGTTTTAGCCTCCCGGTAAAAATTTGTAGGTGGGTAAAAATCGCCTGTTACGCCAGGCGATTTTTACCTCGTGCGATTTTTACCCCCTCCGGTAAAATTTCGAGGGTGGGTAAAAATCGCCTGTTACGCCAGGCGATTTTTACCTCAGGCGATTTTTACCCCCTCCGGTAAAATTTTGAAGGTGGGTAAAAATCGCCTGTTACGCCAGGCGATTTTTACCTCAGGCGATTTTTACCCCCCCGGTAAAAATTCTCGGGGGTACAAATCGCCGGTGACACCGGGATTACACGACGCGAGAAGAGAGGAGTGTGGGCGTATATTATATACCTCGACAATTAAAACCGACACGCCGAGTCAATTTTCCTTTGACCGAAGATACAGAGACCGACAATATTGTCTGGAAGAGACTCGCGGCGCACACAAACTTTTCCGCGCAACACCAATCAAGGTCAACCGCACCGCGCTATAGCAGTCCACACTCCACGCGATGGGTAACGTGCCGTGTCATCCCGGCTAATATACGTTACCAATCCTAACTGATCTTACCCGTCTAAACCGATTGGAAACGTTTGGGAGACCGTTCGTAGCGAACGGACCCGGTCAATAAATGCACGTGAACGTATGTGGTGGAAACCCGCCTTTTACGCTGTCAACTTTTGATAATGTTATCATGTAGAATAAAAAAACGCAGTGCAGTCGCTATCCAAACTCTTAAAATATTTTAATTTCTTGATTGACGAATGGAAATGAAAAATGTTTATGATTACAAAAAAAAATACTGCTAAATTCCACAAAGAAATGTGACTCGCCTGGGGCCCACTCACCTCCCCGCCCAAATACGTCACTGGTTGCAGTATAGTATAATACTTACACAAAACACGGTGAATACAAAACGTTGCGTGTTACCGCATACAAAACTATAATTATAAAATAATTGCACGGAGACGCGTGGAGCACAAGTATTGGTCCTTTCTGATCCACGCTGGTAACAGCGACGACAGCGTACTTGACAATGGCACAGTTAGGGCCTGAGGCAAACGTAGGTAACTGAGATTGGTTCTTCACGTCCGCCGCAGAGACGACCACGTCGAACACAAACTATAACCGCGGTATACGAGGGCCATTGTTATAGGCACACACCACACACCGACCATCTCGGGTGACAAAGTGTAAGCGTATGCGTGCAAAGTACGCGACGCGTCGTCTGACACTTGTCAGAACGACGACTTACCACTTAACCGAAACGTTGAATTAGTGTGGCATGACGCGTCATCCGTACACTCGGATTCGGGCGGCACACTAGGCAAGCGGCTCGATCGACTTGCCAAACAATATAACATTATACAAAAAATAACGCAACGCGTCGTTTAGAACGCCTCGTGGCCGCTGCATGTTCGGCCCGGCGGGAGCGGACGCGCGGCAGTCAAGCCGCGATCTCGCGGATCCGCCGTTCTAGTTCGATGCCGAACATCGGAGTGCGGTTTACTTCGAACGACATCGGGTACGTCCCGGCGCGAGTTTCGATCGAGACACTTCCGAGTTTGAAAACGGCCGAACTAAACCTCACGTCCGGCAGAAGTGCAAGCGAGTTTGCCGCAGGAGCATGTAATCCACCGGTGTGATGGGATAGCGCCGCGGTAACTGAAGCGGCTAAACCCAAGCTCCGCTCAATGTGGAAACGGACAAAGCTATATTCGCTTATTACGTTGCACTTAATATTATAGGCATCAATCCGAAATAAATGGGCCCTGCTCAATCGGGTATCACCTAATCTGGTCGCACTAGTTAAAAAAAAAATTATTCCTAGATTATAAGATTGTTGAACTGCGATTAGTCCTATATTATGATTTACACAAATAAACGTTTTTGTATGTTATACCTTTTTAATTGGTATTCATATTTTGATAATATTATATTATTGATTTTTATTAATAAGCACGTCATACTCTAGTGGAAAATAAATTACGTGGACTGTGAAAACCGTGATTATATTATAACTGTGCGCGTATACTTTCGGGTTTATTTTTTGTAACCAGTGTAATTTCGTAGAAAACTCTTTTGTTATTGTCACATAAAGAAAAAAATCGATTACTTAAAATGTCTATAAATAGCTCAAAAAGTTTTGAAATATTTGAAAATTGTTACTTGTGTACAACAGATGAGGCTAACATAAACGTATGGTGAAAATGCCAAGTAGGTACTTATCTACGGTTACCTATCTAGGTACCTATTTGTTTTTGAGTTACACCATTCTGCAGACATATTGTACTGCACGGTTTATGACTTAAATTTATTCTGATTATTGGTAGGTATAAAGAAATTAAACAGAATATAAAAAATTAACTCCTTGTAGTAAATTTAACACGTGACTCAAACTCAAATGCATTGTATTGTTCGGAGATATTATATGCGCTTTTCTATTAGATTTGTTTGTTATTATTACTAATACAGAGCGTTGAGATAAATATTATAATATTATATGGGTAGGTAGATAATTTATTTATCAATCTTTTATCATATATATATAATTAAACAATATAAAAAAATAATTATCTTATAGATAACTAATTATGTAACCTTGAGTAATTTATTTAGATAAATAAATTAAAAACATAATTTTTGTGAAAATAGAATGTACTTTGACGTAGGTACCTCTACTTTAAATGTTGATAGCTATGATAGTCTCACAATACTTTTTGAGCTAAAAAACGAATAACGAAATATAAAGTACATAATAATAATTGTTCGTGTGGTTTTCAGTAGCATTATTTACAACTTAGAAGATTTCTACCTCTACGTTATACATGTGTACATTTTTCAACCTCAAACCTAACCAACCAGAATACGAGTATCGAAGAAACAACGTGCCGACTTCTTGCAGGGACCAGACTTTTATTTGAATGTTGCACAACCAAACGCGTGATGAATGTACAATATACCTACACTCGGTAACTCGAAGTTCTTCAAAAATGATTAATAATTGTATTGCTTTATAGGGTCGAGGAGAAACATGTTTGTACTGCTGTAGAACGTACTACTGAAGTCTGAAAAGTGAAAAGTCATGCTTTTCGTAGGTTTCGTCTTCATTGACTTTTCAACGACGCATCGGTTCGAGCGATTTTCCGGCCCACCATCAGTGTATCACGTAAATTCAAGTTACCCTGTTAAGTAGTTATATTGTTTCATTGATTAAACTATTTAAAATGTAGTCCTGTTTCAATTTCGTTTACCGTTGATTGCAGTCTTTTGATTTTCCATGGTCATCTATCAGCGGACACCAACTTAACATAGCTCTTATTTCGTCGATCGGACTTTCGGTTTTCCGATTATCATTGGAGTTTAAAATAGTGTCTTGCAAACACTTCAAAAATTTGGGGCGTATATTCAGAGGTGGCCCCAGCGTGTCCTAGGGGAGGCAGCCCCCAAGCTGTACATCTAAACAACTGTATAATGATAAAAACAAAATTACAAAAAAAAAAATAATATTATAATATCAAAATGTTCTGAAAACTATGTCTTCCCCCCTTAATTATGTCTCTGGAGTCAACCCTGTGTATACTATACCGGCAAAAAAATTATAAGGATGAATATGCGGAAAAACATTAACCACATAAATTACGAGAGACAGTTATAATTCTATTAACGAGTTTTACTTTAAATCATTGTGTCTAGACTCGTTATAATGTTTATAGTAATAAGATACGTAGGTACCTCTAACATACATACGTGGTGGATTTTATCGTTTGTTTTATATTAGTTTTTGTCTGTTTTTTTTACAATACATAATAAGTTATGTTTTTTATAAATATATTATACATAAATTATTATTATTTTATGTAAAATAACACCATTTGATATTGCGAAACAGATATTTTTACCATCAACAACGAGATCATATTAGGTCCAAACAAATATATATTATGTCATCACTAAATTATAAAGTTCCATATTTTATAGGTACTACAATATTCATTAAATATAAATATATAATACCAGTAAACATCATAGATTAGTATAACTTTTTTCAGAGCTAGGTACATGCATACATAACAGCTAGTAAGTTATGCGCGTCAGTATAGTTGTATGTATAATATTATATACAATGTAACCTATTTTTAAATTTCAACAAAATATAAAATAGTTCTAAATAATAATAATTATTAAATATATTTTTTTTTTAATTTATTAACTAACCCGTGGCAACTTAGGCCATTGGGTGGTTTTTACCTGTGGGGGAGGGTACTGTAGGTTTTTGTAAGCACGTGGGTCTTAGTTTGGCAAAATTTCAAGTTAGGCACCCCTAACAGGTTTCTGCCATGCCCGGTCGGGGGATAGCAGTCTCTTTCTCCAGACAGATGTCTGCCCGGAGAAAAGTGCCTCCCGTGATCGAGATTCGAACCGGTGAAAGTGAGCGTCGTAACCGTCGCCTTAGTTCACTCGGCCATCCCTTCCATTTAAATAATTATATTGTTATTAAATACAATTTAACCTATAGTTATGTGTATAATTTTTTTTTATTTAAAAATATAATTATTGAAAATATTTTTGCATAAACGTATAGGTAGGTACTATAAATTCTATTATGTAGAGTCAATGTAATTTATCAATTAATGATTAGTACGTTCTTTTAATTAAATAAATAATACAGTATTTTATATTTGACTTTTACATCTGTATATATTAAATATATTTTTTATTCATACATTTCATCCAATTATCATTTGCCTTTATTTATATCTATGTTTATTTATTTTTGCACAACATTAGTAATACACTTATATTGCTAAAATAAAATAGGTTAGTGGCCATCGTTTCTGCAATGTTATATTTTGTACTTGAATCTGTACAAAATTACGTATCACGTTCATGTGTGGAAAGTGGAGAGTCGACGATAATTATTGCAGTAGCAAGTATATACGTGTCGACGTGTCATACGATTCAGTTTATAGTATAATTATATGTATAAGATAACTATTTTAAACAAATTTTCAAATTCAGATTGGTTTCGACCTCGTTGAATTGTATTATCTATAATCTATATTATCATATTTGTACCTAAAAATTAAATACATAGATATGATTCCTAAGGTTATCCTTCTAAGATGTAATATTTTTTTTACAATTATAACTTAACGGGTTTTAGTGTTATTGTATTATATACATATATTTATTTATTTTATATTATATTCTTTAATATACCTACGGTCAAATGGAAATATAGTTTATGAATAATTAAAATTACAGTATAACACGACATAACATACATTATAGTATTATACAATTAACAATAATTAACACATTAAAATAGTATTACCTGTAGTAGTATTCAAGTAGTATGTACTATGAATAGTAGTATTCACAGCCTACACTCAGTAACTAATTGTAGGAATATAAAACATATCATTTTCGTATCCTATAACTATGTACATATCATTATTAATGTCTCACATTTTTGTTAAAAAATATTAATGTTTTAATGTTTTAATGCCAATAACCTTTGTTGTTGCGGCTTAATAAAAAAAAAAAAAAAAAAAAAAAAAACATATCTACATCGATGTGGTAGATAATATAGTTACATACTGTAGGCACAAAAGCTGTTTATTGTATATGCGCGTTGCCTGTGCGGGTCACTGGCGACCGCGGCGTTTAAAGTTAAAACGCGTTTATATGACGTATTATATAATATTATTATAATGTATCGTATTATGTCCAATGTTTCAGAAATATCAGAAATCGATTTTGCTGGCAATTGCTTTAAACCGAAACGAGCTACTGAGTTGCTATGTCTGATATACAATCCCATGGAGAGTCTGGTAGACAGTTTCATAAATTTAAAGGTATACCTGCTGGCTATACCCATATTGTATTATTTGAAAAAAGTGGTATATTATTAGGTTAAAGTAGTGATAGAGCGGTGACTTATATAAAAGGTGACTCATATAAAAACTAACAAAGTTGGATGATAAATAATTGGTGTCTGAAATTTACCGCGGACATTTATTCGGAAATTGGTTTCTGAATAAAAGTTCGAAATTAGTTTTTTTCAATAGTTTAAAACTTTAAAACCCGTTCTTCCGAATGTAACTATTACATATTTTTATTGATAATTATCTAGCTAAAATTATTGATGATGAACGATGGTTGATTGATTATCTGATTGAATTGAATCCCAGTAGTGTTGACTGGTGTCTGGTGGTAAATTGTGTTAGCCAGCATTTTATCGCTGCCACAGCGGCACCACCAAGACAATGTACCGGCACCGATAAGAGGACCTTAAATTAGGTTTAAACCGTGTATGGTAAAATAAAACGTTTCTATTATCAAACAATATTATTCAGTATATATTATCGAAACTATCCAGTCGGTGTTACAGAAATATCATCATTGTTACAGAAAATTGGGATTTTAGAAGTGTTTACAAAAATATAAGTGGTTACTTTCTGTTTTTAACCGGTTAGATTAGATAATTTCATGTATTCAATTCAACTCGTTGAGTTGAGAATGTTTTAAAATATTTATTATGAATTAAAACTGACTAGATAAGTTATAAAGTCACTTTTAAACTATAGGTAACGTAACTTTAATGGATCCCTCCACTGTGGAATCGTACCTGCTACCTATATATAGTTATATGATCATACATTCATATTTCATACTTATACGTTCCTTATCTCTAAAACTGCAGTATCGTGATTTTTAAAATTAAAGTACCTTTTAAATGTATTAAGACTTTAATATTAATAACATAACATAGTAAATGTGTGCACTGGTGTCCTCTCTCATCGATTCCATTTGATAGGATTTAAAATTTTAAAATGAGTAGGTAGGTATTAAGAATTTTTAAATATTGTTAGAATAATTCGTCCGTATACTTGTATTTAAATAAATATAATATATTATGAAAGATGCGTGAATAGAACAGAGACAACGAATATTCCCCCTTAATTACTTAACATAATAATAATATGTAATTTTATCGAATAAATATTATTCATACATAAAAAAAATAATGTTTTATTATTACAGGAAACAGACGCATATCACCAGAAAATATGGTTAAAAAGCCGACGAAATTAGAATCGCTCCTTCCGGTTATCGGCGACCGAAAATTACAAAAAAATACCGTGGACAGAATTTAAAAAAATGTGAGAATATCACGACGTACAAAACATAAATAAATAATGTTAAACTGAATTTGATTCTTATGTTTTCCATCTCGTAAACCGTCGACAAGATATCATCGGCCAACAGTCTGGGTATTGTTCGAACGCGACGAAATGTCCACCGGCCTTCAACTCTGATCAGTTTTTTGAATTTACGATCCAAAAGTTTCTGTTGCCCGGAATAAAAATTCTGATTAGCAGCAGTATATTATCAGGTAGGCAATCTACCTGCAGTAAATCGAGGACCCCGTGCTGTTTGTACCTAAGTTTATGATTTAACTCCAAAGTATCAAAGCTATACCAAGTTTGTCGTTTTTATTTAATTCTACCTATGGTGGATTAATATAATCAATTAATACATAATCCTAACCAAAACCTAACCGTACTAAAATCCGATGAATAAAATAAAACCAAATTTAACCCTTTTTAAATTAGCCTATCTTCTTCCCAGATGTCTAATCTACACACAAACATTCATTTATATATATCTAATATATAAAATTCTCCTTATAAATTTTTAGCACAAAAACGTGGTCCTAATGTCAGCAAATAATTATTTAAAGATATTTCATTATTATTTATTTTTATATTTTCCCCAAGTGTTAATTTTAAATGCAATATTCTCTTCTTGCTCTTTACGAGGCTTGTTAATATTTTGTTGTCTTATACTATATATTTTTAAATAAGTTTCACTTTGAATATCCAATAAAATATGTATAACTTGGTGAATAGATGTATGAATATAAGTATAAAACTGAGCATTATAGTGGCTATGGAAAGCGTCTGGCCCATTGGTCGTTCTTGTCTCTGTTGAAGGTTCAGTTGCCCATAAAATCGGCGGGAAAGCGGCATCAGATGATATACAATTGTTCAGTATATAATCAGTAAATTCAAAATTATCAGTAGGGCTATTTTCAATTAAATAAGTAAAAGCATCTTCTACATCTTTCGAACGTAAAAATCCAAGTGCAAAAAATTGTTTCAACCAAACACCTAGGTCAGATTTTGAATTATAGTTTTTTAATAAATTACTGTCACTTTGAATTTTCCTGAACCATGATTGGCCTAAATAAAATCTGCAGGCCATAATTTTGCAGTTTGGGAAAAAATGTCTAACAAGGTTGTGAGCACTCTGTTCAAAATCAAAATGAAAATTTGAACACTTTAATGAATTTTGTATATCTATGTCGAATCTTAAACATAAATTAATAATTGTGTGCCACATTTGTATATAAGTTTCAGTTGATTTTGAAATTAAAAAACAATAAATTACTGGAACACAAAAACCATTTTGTATTACCTATATGTATTGAATACAGTTGTTCAAAATATTTGGGTGCATATGAAAATAATGTACCGTCTGCAAAAATATGAGAAGATTGACTCAATAGTTCAAGATTAGTTATGCATGTGAATATAATTGGACTTGAAGTTTCTTCCATGTGACAAAATAGTTCACCAGTATTAGTTTTAGCATTTTCACGACCATCAAACAACTGAGTTATCGCTTCCTCTAAAGATTTTGGAATTTTTTGCATATTCTTTCTACGTTTATCATACATACACTTTCTCCATAACTTTATATCAGAATAAACCGGCTGGATATCGTTTTCGGTATTTCTAAGTTCTTGCCTAATTATTTTATTTGGCCTAGTAAGAAGAAGATCATTTTCACATTTTCATTTTAAACGAGAACTCACAATATTTGCCTACTAATAATACTTTTTGGAATCACCTCATGTGTGTGCTCATTATTTAACATACTTAACACTTTGGTCACATCCTTGTCAACGAGTAAACTGGCAGAACAATTTTTATTCGTACAGTTATACCGAATGTTCCCACACTTTTTCAGAACTTTAAATTCACTATATTTATAATCTTCAACTAAAATACACGGCTTACCTTTTTCTGTTTCAAATTTTTTTTGTATTTGTTTCTCCATTTTCCCAAAACAAAAGTGCACAAAAATAAAACGGAAATATACACGTTGAACCAATTAGACTGTCACAATATGATATAACGTTTAGATAATATTACGTGAGAATTTGAACACTATGACGACAGAATAACGACTATCACACTAATAAAATAAAATCCGGTACATAATAAATATTATCGGATGTGAATACTCGTACGTTGGAAAAGCACAGCCACTAATTCACTTATCAGTTATTATCGGTTATTATAGTAATAAAATATTATTAGATGCCATATATTAGTATCCACTGGCCGTTGCAATTGTGTATACGTATACTGTACTATAGGTGTGTTTCTTCAACTATATAACCATTTATTTAAAATCTTAAAATTATTTAAATATTTGTGTTTGCCCAAAGAAAAAATATTTAAGGTGCGCAATCGTGTTGTTTTTTTCTCAAATATTAAAAGGTAAAAAGTCCGCAATCTTGTTATGTTTTTTTCAGGTAAAAAGGTAAAAAGTCCGCAATCGTGTTGCACCGCGTGTCACAATGCTTTAGTTACCATACTCCTCCGAAACGGTTTGACAATAATGGCCGAAAACATAGATTACTACGAACATAGTTGATAGAATTAGATTATTAGAAACATAGATGATTAGAAGTAGAAAATGAATACCCATTTCATTTTTTATCTAATTTTGTACTTACTGCTCTATCTTTGCCACAATCAAACGTTTCTTTTGAACGAATGTTTTCGAAAATTAATTTAATTAAGACAAAACAACATAATCGTTTACAAACACCTATACATTGAATGGTCTTCTTATAGCTAGTCAATGTATGCAAGAAACTATTTGTTGTAAATTTGAACCATCTCAAAATATATACAAGTTAATGACAACTAACAATTTGTATGGTAATTTGAATAGAAACGATAATGACGATGATGATGAGATAATTTTTATTGAGGTTTGATTTTTAACATTTTTGATAATCATTGTTATAAGTGATGTTTTGTTTTTTTGTGTGGTTAACTGATATTTAAAATGGTTGATATTTTGACGTTTATTTATATGAATTATTGAAGTTTTAAGTTATCAATATTTATTTGTTTTATTTATTTATTTATTTATTAATAATAAATATTATTAATTAATAAATTACTAAAATGACTATTAAAAAAATAGGGGTTGGTGATAGAAGGGTGAAAATTTAGGGTTGTGTGTATTTTTTATGCCACATTATAAAATAATAAAAACACAATTTATCCAAAAATTAAAAAAAATGTTAGGGGTGGACAACCTATTACTTAGGGGTATGAAAAATAGATAGTAGCAGATTCTCAGACCTACTGAATATGCATATAAAATTTCATAAAAATCGGTCTAGCCGTTTCGAAGGAGTATGGTAACTAACATTGTGACACGAGAATTGTATAGTATATTAGATTAAAAAATGATATACACATAAATTGTACAATTTTAATTTTAATTAATAATACATACATATTGCATACTATTATTTTTAAACAATAATAATGATTATAATAAATAATAATTTGGTAGTATTATTCTTATGAAATTAATTTTTCATTTATATGATACTCGTAGTTACATAAAAAAAAATGTTCGCTAGAAAATTGACAGGTGGCTGGGCACGTGGCCCTGTGCCCCTCCCCTTAATCCGCCACTGCGGGCGATGTGTGTAGCGAGCCGCAGTCGAGGGCCGCGTTTCACTAAAGACTGAAATTGCCTTCCCGCACGAGCCACACATACTATTTTTTGTCACGCCTCTGCGTTCATCGATCACGACAAGCCGGAAAAGGTAATGTACTATGCACTTTGCAGGGATATTCTATGCAAAAACCAGACTATTCCACAAAAACAATTTCATGAAAGAAAATTGTTTGCTCGTCATGCAGGGATGTTATAATATGAATATAAGATGTAACCCACGATGTGGATAACCTAAAGTTTATGTTTTGTAAGGACCGTGGTATAGTTTTCAGTGTTGCCCCAATAACTTATTCGAGAGGGGGTAACATTTTTCTTATCCCCAATGATTTTTTGCCAGCATATATGCTGTATACAGTCATTGTTCTCGTTTATTATCGAGATGATTTATTTTACACAGCATACGATCTTTTTACAACACCGCAGGCAGCAGCTATCCCCAAAATGAAGTGTGTGTTGCTAAGTATATTTCTGAGGACCCACCTACCTACAAAGGATCAGCTTTAAAATAAAGAAAACATAACATTTATTTATTTTTTTTTTTTATGTTGAAAATATAGAAAACTCAAAATTGGATAAAAATCATCCCCACAAGATAGGTACTACAAAAGTACAAAATACATCAGTACATCACTAATATTTAATCAGGGGTCACATGTTATATTTCCAATTATAGATTCTGAGGGGAGGGATGAATGTATTGATTTTACAATGATGTGTTTTTTTTGTCTGTCATCACCTAGGGTTTTTAGGACAGTAAAAATTCTTAAATTTTCTTCAACAGTTTCTTATTTGATAGGAAAGCAAATCTATTTGGTACTATATAAGGGGTCAAAAGTATAAAATTCCTAATAGATTTCACTGGCGCAGAGAAAAACAAAAAAAATAAATTAAGGAAAAACGGGATTTTTACACGAAATTGATTTTGGTTTTTGGTGTCTCTCTAAAACAAATGATCGTAGATAGGTATATGAAATATTTACTGAATTTTTATACTAGTATTTCCTATACACCATCAATTATTACAATGACATTTTAAAAATATTGAAAGTCCAATTAAATTGTTGTGAACGTTTGACAGAGAACGGCCGTAGTAAAGCTGACATTTTCTACAGAATAGCACAACTGCACAAGCAAAGAAGACTTTCCAGAATAAAAACACTTATTGACCACCTATAGTGTGGCCTTACACTTACATGAGAACAAAAGTACATTATCCGATTGAAAATCATATTTTATAAGATTTCGACTTTGATGAAGGATTGTTATTTACAGTTATCAACATATAAAAATCAGTCACTGGAATTAAAAATTGGAGTAACTCGACTTGTTTTCCAAACTTTGGGGAAAATTACATTTTGCAATGAACTATATTAAAAGTGGGTAAAGGCACAGAGGCATATTACTATAAGAGCTTCGTGGCAAGAAAAAATCAAGATGGCAGATATTCCATCAAAGTCAGTGCATATGTACCTATATATTTTTTTTGTAAGATTTAACGAGGGTTTTATCAAATAACATTCATCATTAATTTTATAGCTCGAATATAGCTCTTTTATTCTTTACATGTAATTATAATACAGAATAAAAAAAAATATAATAACTCTCGACATTTATATCATCTACTTTACTGCATACACTATTTTTTTGACATAAATGTTATTTTAGTAACATACACCCACGAGAATAAAGCCACAGGACAGGACGAAAAAAAATCTATATTAAACAGTTTATTATATAAACACTAAACAGCCTATACATTATATTATGTCATGTGTCTTACAATATTATAATTTATAAGATAACGATCAAGTGTATAATATAAAACTACACAAGAGTATCTCTGTGTCCCTTAGTCTGAAGACTAAATTCTTGTATAATATATTTAATAATAAATCCATAAAATATTACCTTATCTTGCACGAATTTAGAACAATGCGTCTTCGAGGTCGAATTAACTCCAAACGTTTTCTATTTTCTTCGGTCTTCACGTGGCGGAATTAAGGCTGTAAATACTAAATTTTAATCGAAATCGAAGTCAATAATGATTGAACTTTTTTTATCGTCCTGGTAATTACGCGAACCTATATAGTGTAAACCATAAAATATACGGGCGATTGTAAATTGCGTCCGCAGTGAACAGATACTGAAAAGAATATAGAAAATTGCGCCGCCCAGCATTTTTTGATTTCTATTATCTATAGGGGAGTACAGTAATTTGGGCTACAGACTCCTTGCTTCTGGAAAAAAAAGATACACAAAGGGCCTATTTTATACCTATTTACATCTCACTTTCCCTGTTTTGGCCACCTGGTATTGCGTCCATAATAAAATAACTATAAAATCGATATTATATAACATTAATTATTATTCTTATAAAACTTGAACAGAATTTTAGGTAGCCAAATGCACTTCAAAAAAAACATGTTAATATAAATATAAGTTTAAGGTACATACATAATATTATAATATATTATCTAAATATGTTTATTTTTTAAATAATTATTTACATTTTCAAACAAATCTATTGGATTAAAAAGTATTTTATTATATTAAAATAAACAATAATTAATTTAAAACAGTCAAATATGTTATATAATAGTAGGTATACTTCATATACCTACTATACAAGTATTAATTAAAAATACAAGTATAATATACAGAATGTCAAATTAAATACGAACATATAGGAACATGGAACGCTAACACATTTTGTTAATAACACACATTAATCAATCATATAAATTAGCAAATAATAGAATAAATTAAAGTAAATAAAACCAATTTCTACTATAGAACCAAGTTTATATTAATTTAGTTTAGATAACCGACGTTTATCTGTACAATATATTTTCAAATACGATCATATTATACATATACGTCACTCACCATTTCCGGAGGTAGAAATAATAATTAAAACAAAGTCTAAGAAATAAAACTTAAGATTTTTTATACATTTGGAAAAATTACTGATGTTAGGTACTGGAAAATGGGAAAAATAAATATTATATTAAATAAACACACCATTGTAAAACAAATACAACACAACTATTGACCAGGTTATATTTTTTAGGTAGAAAAAACGTCCCCAAAACGAGAAGCAACAGTACCAATTGAATATTGACACTACCTGTAAAAAATACCTTTTTTAGGGACACAAGTAGTATGCACTGGCACGCATGTTTGCGCCCACATAAAGTATCCAAGAGACCTTGAATTCAACGTTTCCTATTTTAAACAATGCAGTACCTTTATTGATGTTAGTCATAATTTCTTAAAAAAAAAATTATCTGCATGGATAAATATATAAAATTGTTGAGTATTGAGCAAATTGGCGGCGTGCTCACGGAGGGGATAAGGGTGTTAGGTTAACCTTCTTTTTAGCTTGTTTTTGTCATATAAAATGTATATGATAAGTATATATTTACCACAATAAAACGTGGGTTGACGATTGGATAGTTAAAAATTCAAATCCCCCTCTCTTCAATAAGCTGAGCATTCCACTAATGCTCAATATTACGAAAATGATATAAGTAGTCCTCAAATGCTCAATATTAAAAGATTATATTGCATCACTATTATAGTGATATACAAAAATAACTTTTTATTATAAATGCAATAAAAAAAAAACTTTTTAGACTGAAATTTCATATTTAATTTTGAAAGTACCTACATATATTTATATTTCTACTTTTCATTTTAACCAAACTAAAAAACCATTTTCGAAGAGCAGTGAAATCCACTTCCTTGTGATGGCCTATATAATATAGTTACTCTATGTAAGCAATGATAAATTGCCATCATAAAATTTGCTTTGAAAAAAAAAATGCCGGGTGTAGTTTACTATACAGAAATTCATAATATACTTTAAATGTGTTTTAGATATAATTTACTTGAGGCCAATACTATATACAGTATACCTATATATAGGGTTTAAAATATGAAATATTTCATGTTATTTGTTATAATATGTTACATTTATTACATAAACGTTATACAAAAACGTGAAACATTGAAATTTTTTTTAACACAAATAAAAACACACAATTTATTAATTTTTTTAACACAATGTTCAGTGTTCTAAATTCTAATGTAAGAATTCAGTAGGTATACAATATACATGAATAATATTGTATACCTACTTGTATCACTTAAACATTAAAATATTTAAAAATGTTGAATACCATTTTAAATGTATAATACCAATTGTTAGGTATATATACATTAATAGGTACCATACAATTATGAAGGTGATTTAAGACAATTATATGTAAATATAAAATTTATTTAAAAATAAAACAAAATTTATTAAAATTCTGAAACATTAAAATTTTTTAAATTTCAAGAAATTTTCAAACACGCTACCTATAGACATGCATATAATTGGGGAAACACGCAGCAAGGCAGTCTTGCCAGCAACTCATACATAATTTTATCCGTAATTTATATGAGTCTAAAGAATGTATATAAGAATATCAATCAGCATTGGTTAATTGCGTGAATTGAATTAAATATCTTCAGTTATTGGCGATTAATGTTATTATTTTACGAAGTAATACAATTACAACTCAATGTCAATAAATAAGGTATTAAATTGAATCAATATAGTTGAATCGCGTTCAGATTAACCATATTAGGAGTTATAGACACAGTGCCTAGGGCCGAAGAGAAAACGCGATGCCGATACGACCTGCAAACGCCGTAGCCGTTAGGACTGATTTTGAGCAGGATTTTGCTCTCAACATACAATAAAATAATATAACAGTGAAAAATATATAGACATTCGAGGCATTACGAGTAAAATTTTTTTCAATCTCGCTCCTGGAATGTTTATATTATAGTGTTATTATAATATTTATATTCTGCCTTAACCCGTGTGTACATATGGACCGGCTCGTTACTAAAATTCGATAGCAGGGATTGATACAATGTGGGATCATCGCACAATTCCACATAATATTACTCAACCTGCTGTAAGACAGATACCTATCACATCGTTACTCAGGTATATTACATACTTATCTACGTATTATAATAATTTGAACTGAAAATTACGCGATTGGCTGCAACCAATCGTGTAAATGAATAGACGTGAAACACTGCGAAGTCATCGCGTGGTCTGGCTAATCAGCATTCGGATACACGACACTGCAGTTATCCGAGGCATGTTTTACAGATGTAGCCGCATTTGCCAGTTTCCATGTGCCGTTTTCTGATACCAGTACGATGCCGAGTGGTTTTCAGTGAGCATATGATATTATGTATTATTGTGGATTTGCGACACAGCGACACCTACGCGTGAACAACATTGGTTTTATAAATGATGAGGGTATTAAAAAAAAATAATAGTTAGGTATTACTATATTATTATACCTACGTAGTATACCAATAAAAGGTAAAAATAACCGCTGCAGTGCTGCTGCTGCTGCTGTTATAGTTTTATGGATTCACCATCGTATAGTTTTTCGTATTGACCATAATATTATGTATCTACCTAGTATTATATATGTATACTATAGCTGTCACCCGCGTGCTCCACCCCCGTGGATAGTTGTTTGCAAATTGTGGGGCTGTTTCGTGGCTCCACAAATCCTGTCAATCTTGTAACGCGTTTTTTTTTTTTTTATATGAAGAGTAATTGAACTGTATGCAGAGTATAGTTTAAAACTGTTAAAAACTTATCTTAACTTTTCCGTTACCAGGAAAAAAAATTCTGATTGTTCAACTACTTTTGGGTGTAATATGATGTGGAAGCAATATCTTTTTAAGTGTAAATGATATTATATTTTGATGTATAGCCATCTCGACCGGCTTTATCCCGTGAGATTCGCTGCGGTTGATCACGGACCTCGTGCTGTTTGTACTGGTGGAAGACATAAGAGCCAAAATGAGATAAGAAAAAAAAAGTTGTATAGTACGAAAGCGCAAAAATGGTATCGTACGAAAGAACAAAAATCCTAGATACCCGTATGCCCTGTTTACCTACATTTAGAAGTTTAGAACTATATATTATATTTTAACAATTTATTATTGACAATTTTTTATAAGATCGGAAAAATCAATCGATTTATTAAAATTATAATTTATTAATTTCTATTATATTATGTATTGACAACTTTTTATAAGATTGACATTTATAAATAACTACCTATTTATATAAATTATAAAATATTAATTTTGGCCCAAATGATATGCCATTTTTGGGCTTATGTCATATTATAGCCGTTTGTACGTAAGTGTAAAATTTAACTCTTAATTATCAAAGTTATACCAAGTTTTAGATTCTGAGTGGAACTATGAATGTATTGATTTTACAATGATGTGTGTTTTTTTTTTTTTAGATCCTGTATACAAAATTTCTACCAGAAGGAGTGCTTCGATTTCAACATATAGTACCTTATGTTTTAAAAAATTGGACCAAGATGGTACTTTAGAGAGGTCATTTACATGATATAATAATTAATGACAATATAAAATATCTAGACTGACAAACCGTCTCCGTTCAGAATCGTTTTTCTTATACGATGACATTATATAATTGAATTCAAGTTTAGTACAATCCATTATACAATGATCCACTTGTAACCTACTGTACAGCAGAGTGACATCCACTTCCGAACTTTTTTTTTGTGTCTGTGTACACGAATAGTAGTCTAAATAATGCTTCGATTTTCAATTTCAGTATCTTGTTCGATGGGAAAGTGAATCTTGTTGGTACTTTTGAGAGGTAAAAGTTTAAAATTCCCAATAGTTTTCAATAGCGACGGATGTCAATACAACTTTATTTGTTGAGTAAAAATACTTGAAAATTTAATATAAGGCTCCTAATATATTATTACATTGACATTTGAAAAATATTAAAAATCCTTAATCATAGTTTTTTTTTATAAGCATTTAAAGTTCAAATCTTGACAAAACGTGGAAAAATCACGAAAATTATCAAATTAATTTGAGTTAAGAATTCATAAAAATTTTTCTTTTTAAATCTAAGATATGAAAATGTAATACAAGATTCCTTATAAGTTTGTCTACTTTTATAAAAAAAAAATGTCCTTAAGAAAGTCAGACTAAATTTTTATGAGCGTTTCAAATTTTTTCAACATTGGATATTCACTCGATTTCTTATGTAGCGATTTTCTTATTTTGTTATAATTCAAAAACAAATAACTGTAGATACATGAAAATTCCACTGATTGTTTATTATATCGATTGTTATACGTGATAAAATTTTCCAAATATTTTGACTTGTTTTGAGCAGTTTACGGACAATTTCATATTTAAATTAACTTTTTTTTTTCTATGAATATCAATAAAGTTTTATTTGTTGGGTCAAAAAGTGTAAAACTATAATACAAAGCTCCTGATATATATTGTTACAATAGCAGTTGAAAAATATTAAAAATACACATTCACAATTTTTTTTTATAAGCATTTAAAGATCGAATTTTGACAACATTTATCATATTTAAAATTGAATAATTATTTTGTAGTTAAAAATGTATAAAATGTTTAACTTTTATATCTAAGGATTGAAAATTTAAAACAAGATTTCACGTATGTAGTTAATTCTGTGTTACCAAAAAATCTAAAAAATACATAAGCACAGTTTATTTTTATAGTCATTTTAAGTTCAAATTTGGACGAAATTACATATTAAAAAACCTAGGATAACTATTTTAGTTATTTTGTTATGATTGTATAATATTATTCGTGGGTACTTGAAACTTCTAAAATATACTACTATATATCTGTGATAGTATCACGGTTTGTTGTTTATGTATAACGCGTTATAAGTACCTAATGAATATTGTGATATGATTAATTTGGAATTTATTATAGGTACCTATTATAGGTCAATTTTTTTTTAATATCATAGATATGTATATAATTATGTCTTATACCTAGACTAACATACAGTCTCTGCTCAGAATCGTTTTTTCTTATACAATGATATTATATCATTGAATTCAAATTTAATACCATCCATTATACAGTGACCCACTTGTAACCTACTGTACAGAAGAGCACCTTTTTTCTTTTTACTTACTTCAACATACAGAGGAACTGCGGACATATTATTAATTTAATCTTCAACTAGATAAGCGCATCATCTTGGCACCATTTGTGGAGCGACAGAGGTTTGATTTAATCTTTTTATTTTAATACAATTCTTCAAAATTAACAACTAAAACTATAACAATCATAACCAATAGCAATCTTACAATATAAAAAATATATTATTACTATGTTTATTTTTATCTTGAACAGATGGCGCCACTTTTGTATTTTTGACCTCCAGATTTCCTACTCTTCCGGTGGATTTTCTTAAAATCTGGACTTGCTTTTATACTTTTATAGTATAGATTATTATACATAATATAGTATATTAAACACTAAATTGGAACGAAACAATGTGGTCCTTAATACTTTTTAAAATGTTATGCAATTCATTTTTTTATTTACTTACTATTATTTTATTTTTGCCACAGTCGTTAAGAAAAATCCAAGATAAGAAAGATTAAAGTTACCTATTTAATATGTAAAAATTACTGACTACGGGATACCTTCAAAGTTATTTCAAATACGTATTTGTATACTTTGTATAAAGTCTTATACTTGGACAGTTCCATACGATGTATTCTGTATAGGTATCAATGTATCAGGTACCTATGTATATCGTATAATTTATAGCTATATACCACCTATATAATATTATATTAGTATATTACCTGTATAATATTAAAAATAGTCGTAACGTCGGAATACGGCTAATACAATTTTGTATAATTTATTTCAAAATTGTGTATTTGATACGAAAATAATTTGAATTACAAAGTACAATCGAGGGCTTAGCACATTTTTAAAATTACATTTATGCATCCCAAATAAACCATAGCTGTAAGCAGTAAGCTGTACCTATACAAACCGACTTCTCTCGGGAAAACGAATACAGACATGAAATACGATGATATATCTTTGTATCTCGTTTTTAGTGTACTTAGTACTTACGCGTACCTATCAATATTATAATTGAAAAAAAATGTAAATTTAAAATGTCTTTAAATATAATATAAAATATAATATAAATCTAATAAAAATATTTTTAGCATAGTGCGTATATAGACAAATATAAATATTTGTTGAACTTTTCAATAGTATCTACGATTATTCGTTTTTGAATTACAACAAAATAAGAAAACCGTTCCACGATGTCTCGATAGTTTACGTTAAATATTATCCAATGTCGAAAAAAATTGAACTTCAAACTCTTATGAAAAATTAATTTGTCTTTCCCAAGCCCGGATTAAGGATCATTGGGCCCCGGGACACCATACACTTAGTGGGCCCCCTTTCAACTTAAACTTCCAAATAATTGTATTATTACATATTAATGACTTTATATTATTGTATAATTTTTTATTATATACAAAAAATATACAGGTCTTATGTCATTTTACGCGGTTTTTTTTAACAATAATTATGGATCGATGATATGGAATTTCGTTAAAACAAAAAAAGATACGTTTCTTTATTTTTAACAGGCAATTTTTTTATAATATTTTCAAAATTTTTGAACGCGCAGTTGTAACAATATTAAAATCGACTTTATTTTTTCAAATGGTAACCACTATATTTTTTGATGGAGTCCGGTAAAGCTTTTTTTCTGAAAATGTTGACAGTTTAATGATCAATTTTGGTTTGCTAGGTTATTAAGTATGGTCCTCTAAAGTTTAGCACCTATAATATGTATTAATATAACTTTAAACTGAAATACCTAATTTACAAGAGCTAAATATTTTTTTCTTATAACTACCTTTTTATTTACTTAAAAGTTAAAAGTTAAATAGTTAAATCGGTAATCTAAAATTTTCAAAAAAAACAAAAAAAAGGTGGGTAAGTGGATGTCGCTCTGCTGTACAGTAGGTTACAAGTGGGTCACTGTATAATGGATGCTATTAAATTTGAATTCAATGATAC
>WHPZ01560806.1:0-24458 GCA_016617965.1 Macrosiphum rosae
AAAAAAAGTGCAAAATGAAATAACTGTTATGTTAGAATTTTATATATAAGATAAGCTCTCTCTCTATATATATATAACTGATATAACTATGTACTAATATAATTATATCTTAGAGATAATAAACAATTAACAAATTCTACAAACTCATAGCATAAATAGGGAAAAAAATTTTTTTTTAATATTGCAAGAGTCTTGCAGCAAGACCAAGACTTGGGGTGCAAGACCAAGACCAAGACCAAGACTATAAACGGGTCTGCAAGACCAAGACCAAGACTGAGTCTGCAAGACCAAGACCAAGACCAAGACTGCCATAGTCTTGGTCTTGGTCTTGGTTTGATCATCACTATTTATCACATCGAAAAATATTAAAGATTTGAAAGCATTTGAAGTCATTATTTACGAAACAATATTTTTTATGTTTTTTTACTTTATTAAAAAGTAAGCCTACTACCAACGTACATTTTAAATACCCAAATAAATACAATATAATAATGAATATTCATCGATACATGGCCAAATTTAAATCGTTTATTTGTCATTGCAATGCATAAGTATGTATATGCATCTTAATTCTTGGACTTTCGCCTTATTCACTCATTCAGTTAATGAACTCATATACTCTGGTCCCAAAGTGAGTTCAACAAGCGGCGACTACACTGTAAGTATATACAGTCAATATAGACGATAATATAGTAGACAATCATAATAATATTTCGAATACCGTGTTTTAATGCCTGTAAGTATATAACAATATTATGGGCTGTAATATTTGAATTAAAATATTGTACAAACACTAAAAACCAACAAAATCATCATATTGAAATTAATTTATTCATACATTTTCCAGTCGTAGCAAAATATAGAAATAATCCGGGTCCACTATATTATAATAGTATAGGTAACAATATAGTTGTAAATTGGTATTTAAATTTTAAACGCAGTGTTGTATTTACACCAACCAACTGATAGGAAATAGGAATTAACTTCTTTCGGTATATTGCCAATCAGTAAATATGCATATAATTATATATTTTTATCTATTGTCTTGTGTTTTATTTTTTTATATTATTATTACGTACTACCTGTAAGAAATAAGAGTTTTTGTTAAAAATAAAACGCAAAGAAACTTTCAGACACTTTAAACTACAATTTTCACTTGATAAACTCGTCAAAAAATATTCCATTACATCATTATGCGTATAATAACAACACGATAAAAATATCGAAAACATTACATTTTACATTAAAATCACGTCGTAACGTCTCATTTGTGTAGTAACATAATATACTTTGACAGGATCTAATGTAAAATAATAAATTATTATAAAATCGTACAGAAAATAATATGCGCATGGCGGGATGTAATAACTAATAATACAACACAGCAGAACTTTGAATATAGTTCGTGCAGAACAGTCGATTGTTATACATAGTTGGTACACGCGATGCTCAATAGATTTTTTGAAATGAAAGTTAATTAATTTTACATGATATTATTGTATCTTATATCCAATATAATATCTGAACAGAAACATATCAAATCCAAAAGTATACGATAACACGTTTTGCCCGACAAACAAAGGTAAATCGCTTCCAACACAGTGTACCCATCAGGCCAACGACATGAACGACCCTACAACTAAATATTTACCAAAATTTGGTGGCCATATTGGCCTCGCGGATATCCCGGCACCCCAACACTAACAACAACAACATGCTGGTAGTACTACACCATGACAAATAAAGTTTCACACGAGGAATCGAAACTGTGTGTCGGAATAGTTTTCCAACATATTTTTCCAAAGAATGTCCTTCAATGCGGCAGGGCTCTTATAATATATTTCGATATTAACAATATTATGGAAAATATAGATGATGAACTCTGAATAAAAAATTGTACGGTGCGTAAATGTAACGCACGAGGTTTTGTTCGATTTCCACAAAAAATAATAGACGTTAATTTTGGAATGCATATTAAACTACGTTTACATTGTAAATTACGCAACGAAATTTTCTTTGATAAGGGAATTTTATTAGTGGATTACGATTCCGTATCTGATAAATTGTGTTTTAATTTGTGGAATTTTATGTACGTATAAACAAAATCAATATTCTGCAGGTGGGTTTCGACCTTTTTTTTTTATAACGACAAAAGATAAAACCGAATTTTGACAGTCATTATTATTATAACGTATTAATTTGATTAATGTTAAATTGTCAAGTAACTTCAAGTTAATACTTAATATCATAGTTGAACGCATTTTGATCACATCAATTGTACAAAATAATATATAGCGTGTTCATAAATTTAAGAAAAATGATAATTTATTTATTGAATGGACAGAATACATTGTAAAATAATAATAAATTGAATGATGAAAATAAATTTAAAAAAAAAATTAATATTTAAACTGCAATAGTTTGTAAATTGTTCTATTATAGTTTTGAACTACATGACAATATTATTACGTTTTAAAAACATGGTTAACCGGAAAATTGTCTGGATATGATAATATTAAACACTACTTTTTACAATTCATTGTCACATTTGATATTTTGCTTTTTTTCATTTGAAATTTGCTTGTCACAATATTATTGAAAACTATAGTTGGGGGCAATTCTTAAACACATTTGTCTAAGTTGGATTTCCAATTCATAGAAATAATACTACATGAAACTTTTAGTGGTATTTTATTGGCCAATAAAGTGTTAACCAAAAACCAACAGCGAAGTACACCATTTTAACCTAATGAAAGTCCAGACACATCGCAAGTAAGGTAACTTACCGAGTGCCAGAGTCCGAATGTTTAAATCAATAATAAATAGGTAGTTTAAATCTAAAATAACATAATACGATTCAGCATGAATTAGGTTTTAATTCTGATTTTGCAATTGATCTGCAGTGAATTATTTTCCAAATCGTAACAAAATAACCAAAAGAGGATAACACGGTGGGTTATAAATTTCTTGAATTTTATGGTTCTTTGTGGTACCCATTTCTTTTTTATTTTATCGATACAAAGGATATTTTAATGTAATAATATTGACATTAAAATTGAATTAGTATGGTACCTATTGAAGTACAATATTTTTTAAAAAAAAACGTTTAAATCGATAAAAATGACAGTACATAAAACAAAAAAAAAATGGATACTTTTGTGAATTATTATAAAAATATAGTAGGTATTAACATTGAACACCAATATAGTCATTGAGTATTTTAAACCGTGTTCGCTTCAGTCGTGTTTATTTATCGCGTTTGCCAAGTTTTCGATGGATTACATCTGTTTTATTTCAGACTACATTATACAACATACAACATTATATAGCATATTTTGTTCGGTTGGTTTCAAACAAAATATGATAACTAAAAATATCGTGTAATAGCTATTTGTGTAAAAACGATAACCCATTCATAATATCGTAAACATGTACTACCGAAATATTACAGTTGCTCAAAACAAAAAAAAAAAGAGATACAAGATTATTCGCGTATTTTAACCCTGCAGTGATAAGGTATATTATGACTGCTTGGCGACCGCAGCTGTATACGTCATAAACAAATAAATAGTTGTTATTATAAGTATAGGTACATAACGAAAAATTCATCGACGCTCGTATTATTTTTATCGATTGGTTAAAAAGGAATTATTTTATTGTTTGAAGTCGGTTTTTTTTTTTTTTGAAACATAAATTACTAATGTAACCTAGATAAATATAATATTCAATATAAATAATGAATTCCTCGCGAGTATTAAACCTATTCAAAAGTATGTAGTCAATATTCGTCAGTCGTCAATGGGCAACATTTTATTGGTCATGGCGCAGCATTGTGTTTCAGTATTTTTATTTGCAGTCTGACGGTGTGTATTAAATCGTATTTTACGAGTAATTAGAGGATAAAGAAAAGCGAGGGAGAAAAGAAACTTTTTAAAAATCATTTTAAGTCATGAATAAAGAAACTTTTTTGAAATTAATCTCAATATATAGTTCCGTAGCTATACTATCCTACTAACTTTTAACGATAGTTCGTGTAACAAAAGCGGAAAAACATTTTTTAACCATATAATATTATATTATTTTCTGCGAAATGGCGAAAATTCGTCGTGTCTCCGTTCTCTGCCTCGGCGACGGTATTAGTGCAGGTGTGTACTTATTTTATTACGATTTGTTGATTTCATCGCGGTTTACCTTTGTCGGAATCGAACAGAGGCAACGAATGAGAAAATATTACAAATCCCGAAGACGGGAAAAACCGTGACCGTCCCATTGAATAAAACAAAATAATGGTTCTTTACATTGTAACGAGACGGAACACGTCGTCAGCTACATAACTGTTTTTTAAGCCACAAGTTAGGTTAGGTTAGGTTAGGTTAGGTTATATATCTTCTTATCGACATCTAACTCGGTCTGCAGCGGTTGAAATTATTAATTAGATAATCACTGCAGTTATCACACAAACCGCAACTCTTGTTGTCAAGACGTGTCGTCGTCGTCGTCGTCGTTATTTTAAGTCATAATTTCACCGCCTATTATTATTATAATTATTTCCCTGTCACGAGCTATAGTTTTGTCAGATGGTATTTAAAGGCGTATTATATTTTTACATCTGCTCCACGCCAATCTGAGTTGTCTTCGCGTCTTGTTATTATAATGTGTGTTCGGTCGTACTAAATAATCGCTTTACACCGGGAGTCACCCCGAAAACAGCAAGTCGTCGAGACGCGCACGTTCGCTAACCACCTCATTATTGTAGGTATTATTTTGGAATAAAATAAAATAGACATTGGCATTTTCTCGAAAATATATAAAATGCAGGGGTATTGATTTTACGGCGAAATTGGATTGTTTTTACACTTTTATATAATAATATAATATTATATAGGTGGACGACTAACCAGACTGACATGTATTGACGGGGCCGCCCGAGCCAAAAAAAAAAAAATCTAGAATAGCTCCGCAACAATCAAAGAAATATTTCACCCGCGTATTTAATACAACGTCCAATACGTGCAGTATAGGTATATAATATTTATCGCCGAAAATCCGTCGAAGATTCGCACAAATAACCCTAAGCTATTGTATTGTAATGTGCGGTTTTCGTGTAGCATAATCGGGGTTATTGTCTCCGCGTGTCGTTGAAATGAATTGATCGAAACCGAGAGCAATCGGTAGGTAATAATTAAAATGTATGATAATATTGTCGAGCCACGTCGTTGGCTCGCGTCACTTTTTTACGTTTACGATAAATTTGACTTGAGCGATTAACTATTGCTACCGACATAGGTATATGTACTATTCTTCACATATTCATATAGCGTGTTAGTCGTGACAAAAAATCTAACCTAAAGCACACAAACTGGGCGAAACAGATTTGACAGAAACGATAATTATACAATATGCACTTTGCACCGATGACTCACAAAAAAATTTCATATTTTAACTATGCCTTTTCCGTACATTTTTCCGATTGTGATCGATGGACAACCATTGGGCCCCGAGTTCGTAAAATACATATTATTATTCTATGTTTTCGTCTTATAAACATGATGATTTAAATAATGTTTCCCGACAAATATGATTTTAGTATTGATGAAATCATAGTGTTATTCATTTATTTATTTTTTTTTTTTTAATCCTCTGATATAATTTTACCATTAACGTTAATGCGTTTTTACTTTAGCATATTTTACACATATTATAAATAATTATTAATTTTATTTTTATGTTTGAATAATATTTAAACTGAAAAATTATGACAAAAAAGAGTAGCTGTAAAATGATTAGCAAATAATTGTCGATGTTCGGGTAAGTTGGATCGAATTTATTCCAGAATTATTACAAAATATTAATTTAATGTTATCATTAATTAATAAATATTTAGACATTTCGCTTATATAATATGTTTCGAAACATTATAACGACAATATCTATAAAATTAAATATTTTTATATCTCTTATTTGTGTTTGGTAGTTGATACATTATCTTTATTTAGCTTACTTCTCACCTATATATAGTATCTATAATCTATATTAACTAATTAAATTCAAATTTTTCACAACAAAAGTTGAAAAAATGTTTGATAATGATATTTAAACTAATTCATATTATATTCACAAAATTACAGTTAAACTTTCATAATATTACAAACTCTCGTAGTCAACAAAAATCGTACGATAGATAAATAAAAATAAAACATTTTTATTTGTTGTTTAAAAAAAAAATCATTAAATGAAATTAATTAAAATTGGTATTACGTTAAATGGAAGTTAACCTATAGAATATGAAAAGAGTTTCATAGTGTTCCTATTTTATAATTTAAGTTCACATTATTTTATTATTATTCATATATTAGGTAGGTACAATTTAAATGTTATATTAACATTTTCATGAACTAGAAAATAATTTGCAATAAAAATATTTTCAAATTTAAATGTACTGCAAGCGATTAACCCAAACACCTGCACAAAATATACAAGAGTATAATAGGTATAACAATGCCTATAATATTATATAAATATATTATAAACACGAATGAATAATATTAGTAATTTTAACAGACATTGAATCATTTAATGTCATTTTAAATACTTTCCAAGAATTAGTGTTAATAATTTATTTTTGGAGGTCTTATGCACGTTTTGAAATAGTGCGAACATTTGAACATCAAAATGTATTGACTGTATACCTATTTATTATTAAATACATTTTTTTTTTTTTTATTTAAAGCTAAGGCAGACTAACATTTTTTTCGGTATTTAAGTAGGCTTTTATGAAAAATATAATACTTTTCCACGACCTCTGTGACAAAAGAATTTTTTTTAGCTGAAGTTAATCAATTTTACATATCATTTACGTCAAATAACATTTGAACAGTAACATAAACCCGAAAGTAGGATAACATAGTATGCTGGTGGTAGCAATACAAACTGCATCATGGCAAATAAATATACACACTCGCACTTTGTATGGGAATAGTTCTCTAACATATTTTTGCAATCGAATGTCCTTCTACTGCAGGACCCTTATAATATATTTAGTTTGAATGTAATTTAATAAGGTAGTCAGTGGGGACAATGGGAAAATGTCACACTGTCTCAGTGGTTATCAATCCTTTTTGTTTTTATACGAATAAAACATATTCGCCTCACAAGGCTCTGCGTTTACCCATTAAGTAACAATATAATATAAGTAATCGTGTTGAATATAATTTCTATTAATCAATAAATAAAGCATTGAAAAAAAATGTATTCAACTATTAGATAAATCGGTATTTTATAAGTATACAATTTACAATAATTATTGAACTGACTTTTTGAACAAACTATAATGATTATTTTACTATGGTTTGGTGTAATAATTCTGTAATTAAATATCTCAAATTTAAATCCACACCACTAAAACGTGTGGTCATTTATAATGTAATGCTTACATAGGTATTATTAGTATTTAGCAATAATATAATCATTGCAAATATAATATTTACCGAGCTAAACAAATTATAATTTCATCAAAAAAACACATAGGTACACGGGTACACCTATCTACTTATAGTTTATTATTTCACAGTAAATTAATATACGAAGAAAAATAAATCCCTTACAATAATTTATGTAATATTAAAACAAATTAGAATATAATGTATTGTTGCTAATTTTGTTTATAACTATATTTTAGTTTTGCCCTTAGGTTATAAATTATCGTAATTGTACTTAAAATGCAACTATAATTAATAAAATGTAGACGAATTAAAACTTTGCATAAATCTAGAAGATAATTATTATTGAGGTAATTAAAGCAAGTATATCAAACCCATTTAGAGTTTCTTTATTATTTAAGTCACGTTGTACGTTATATTATTTTTTAAACAGTACATATTCGCTGTTATAATAAGTGTTCATTTTCCTACAATAATACAATAAAAAAATAGAGTATTATTCGATCATGATAATTTCCTTCATAAATTAGGACGTATAACTTACTGTACTCGGTTAATAGTCTTAAAACAACATGTTATTATATTTCTATGAACATTTTCGTCAAACTAAGCAGTTATAATAATTATTGACTATTGTTATCACTACTTATGAATTAATGGCGTTATAAAAATTGTCTACCTTAATTTAGTTTGAGATAATTCACTTTTGATTTGGTTAAGTTTAATCAAGCTTTATTCAAGAACTTACGTATAGATCACTGCATATTATTATTTTGTCTAAATTAATAATATCAAACGCTATAGGCGATATAACTGTACGATTCGTAATTATTTAATAACTAATTAACCACAACAAATTTATAAAAATAATCGAACTGTTATATTTCAGACCAATCGTCAAGCAAATTATGAAGTAATCGTATGAAAAACGAAAAAAATACTTCCAGTAAAATATTAAATATGAGGTCTTACAATATTAATATATTGTCCATTTGATAACATAGAAAAATATTAAATGTGCTGTAATAAGTAAGTGACCGTAGAATTAATTTTTTATTTGTATTGTTTTTGAATAATAGACAATATTTATAATTTTTGCAATATAAAAAAATTTTGCTATAATAAATTTTAAATTTCTAACTATTTTCCAGTACCGATTAATTATTGGCACTTACCTTGGTACAATATTACGGTACGGTTTATTTGAAATAATTCTCCTACGGTGCGCTGAAGTCCAGTGGACGCGTTAGAGTCAACATGTGTCCGTCCTGATACTGAAGAGCACTTAAAAAGCTTAGGCGCCGGCAAACCGAAGCGTACCCCAAAAAACCGTTCCACTCCCACTCGTGCCATGGAAACGCTCTACGCCTGTCCCACCGCTGAGAATGAAACAATTACAATATTATATACCTATAATAACGTGTGTCTAGCATACGTATCAATTTTTTTCACAGGATACGAAATCAAATTTTCAATTTTCAATGTCGTAGGTAACTAACATTTTTCATTTTTCTTTATTAAATTTAAAAATATTAAAAATATCTAGCTCGGTGTAAGCGAGTCGATAGTTATCCACGGCAAATCATAATATACCTACCTAAGCATTTAAAAAAAAAAAAAATAAAATATTCACTATTTTCGATGCAACGCCATCACGGTGTACGGCGTATTTATAAAAATGATTTCCAAAACATTTCAATTGTTTTCATTTTTAATACGTAAATATTGTAACCGCGAGAAAGTAAATATCGGTTGTGGGTTTTGTGAGTTAAAGGTGCGCATAATATAGCCATCGAAACTTCACAAAAATCTTATAGTAAATTAGCATTCCGAAGTCTCGGTGTTGATTTAGCTCACGATCGTGTAGATACAACTGCCAAATTTATATCGTTCGGGCTCGATACCAAAACAATATTTTTGGGATATTTTTTTTTTATAATGCCAGGAATATAATAATAACTTAACAATTGTGCGTGTTGTTTTTAAGCGAATCAACTTTAGAATGATATGTGGTTTTATTTTTTAGTCTATAATCTGTCGATTGATCTCTACTTTGTGGATGCCATACTTGAACATTTGTGTCTGCAGTAAGATGATTTATAAATAGTTAATTTTGGTGTAAAAAAATAAAAACTTTAACATTATAGTTACCATGGTGGGTAGAGATGCAATTTTTTTGTTTTACAAACTCTTTTACAATTTAAAATGTGGCATTATTTGTATCCATTTTTTAAAATTGAAAACATGGCTAGGATCAATAATGGAACGAAATAGACTGGACAGGTTTGTCATTGTTCCATGAGCATATAATTATTATAACTATTATATCCGTTTGAGAAATTATCAATACATTTGCACAAACGACAAAAACTGGGGGGTAAAAAAACCTAATATATACTTAACAGGGAAGAGGTAAAAAACCTAGTATATTTTTATCGAGGGGTTAAAAAAACCTATTTAATTTACCCCCCTCTGGAGTCTGAATGTATTTTGCTGAGGGGTAAAAATATACTAGTCTATTTTCATCCCCTCCCCTGAAGCATTTTACAGTGGGATAAGAACTAAAAATATCCTAGGCTTATAGGTAATAGTTTATAGGTAATAGGTTAATTTTACTCCCAGAAGTAAAAACATTTGATGGTATTAGAAACCTGCATGTCTTAATGTAAATTTTGAATCTGATGATTTTTTCCGAGAATGTTGACCTATTGTAGGTGGAATTTGAACGGGATATTTCTTAGTTATTCTATTTTAAGCAGGATATTCCTTTTTAAGGATATTATTTAGTCTGTTAAAAGAATATAATTTACTTTTGTTTTGAAAATGAACAAAATTAATCGATAATTATTTTTTTGTTATTGAACAATTGTCTTATTATACTTAACTAAATAGTAATTACTAACATATGTATTGTATGTTGCATATATTTAATTTATTATAATAACGGAGCTTATACCGATTTATAAAGTATATCTAATAGGCTATTATCCTTAGTAATTAAAGTAGAATTACTCAGAAACTTTTTGTTTAGATTGCAATAATTACAAATTACAATACATCAACATTTCCAGAAAAACCATCTGTGTCACAATTTTCATTAAAACATATATCTCATTTGAAAAAACCATCTGTGTCACAATTTTCATTAAAACATATATCTCATTTGAAAAACCAATGTTAGTATCAGCATAGAATAATCCTTAAATGTTGTGAAAAATCAATATTTTAATATATGCATATTATTTAAGTATAAAAAAAAAAGTGGGTAAGTGGATGTCGCTCTGCTGTACAGTAGGTTACAGGTGGGTCAATGTATAATGGATTGTATTAAACTTGAATCCAATGATATAATATCATTGTATAAGAAAAACGATTCTGAGGGAAGACGGTTCGTCAGTCTGGATATTGTTATTATTTATTATATCCTGTAAGTTGAATTTATATTATAATATTTATTATAATTTTTTATTTGTGTCTATGGTGACAAACAAAGAGTTAGAAATTAAAATCCCATTTTTAGCGGTTTTTCGTAATTTATCGGTGGTTTTACCTGTGGCATTAATTAACTATTTAGCAAATCGAAAAATGACCTTTCTAAAGTAAAATCTTGATCCAATTTGCTAAAATATAAGGTACTATATGTTGAAATCGAAGCACTCCTTCTGGTAGATATTTTGTATACAGGATATAAAAAAAAAAAAAAAAAATAAAAAATAAAGACCATTGTAAAACCACTAGCCTCGGAATCTAATAATTGTGATTAAAAAGTCACTCTGTGCATGTATTTAAAATTTAAATACTGTTTATATATGTTAAATGTATGAATAATAGATGTTTTTCTGTAGTAAATTTTGCTCCACTCACAAACCCCATTGGAGATTTTGTCTAAATTGATTTTTCTCAATACACTCATAAAGTCATAATTATTGTCGTTTTTTTTTTTTTTTTAATTATTATTTTATTTTAGATTCTGAGTGGAGCAATGAATGTATTAAATTCACAATGATGTGTGTTTTGTTTTGTGTACATGACACATGTGTACCAACACGATTTATAGTAGAAAAAATGATTGACTATTAACTTTGGGGGTAGTTTCTGGTAGTAAATTAAGATGTCGACAAACTGGAATTATTTAAATAAAACCAGTTTCAACATAGTTGATTTTAAAATATTTGATTAACTATATTAATAGTCTAAATATAGATTAGATTAACTAAGATTCCAAATAATCTGTACATTTATCTATTAATATAAGTATATAACTAAGTATATACTGGGTGGGGTACATGTCTTCGAATGTCATGTGTTTGAAGGTCATGTTTTCGAATGACGAGTGTTAGAAAAGTTATTTGTTAGAATAGTAATGTAATCGAAAAATTATTTGTTCGAAAAATATATGTTCGAAAAGTTGTATGTACGAAAATTATTTATTTAAATTAAACAGCTATCTAATATTATAAAAATTAATAAACATAAAATTAAAAAAAAAAAAATTGGAAAAATATACCTATGCAGTAAAAAATCAATAGTTAAAAACTTAAATTATATGCAATTGCTTTTAAAAACTCCAATTTATAATATTTAGGATTGTCGATTATTCGCTGTTGAATTGATTGCAATCTCATATTGCGGTCCACACCATATTTCTTTTTCTTTATTTGATGATCGAATATTAACATTTCAATCTGTGATTCTGTTTCAGATTGAATTTTTTGCACGATTGTAATAAATTAGTGAAGCCCTGAATAAAATATATGCAATAAAATATTTATAAAAAAAAAAAATATAAAAATATGATTTTTACCTAGATGAGGAGATGTAAGTCGATTTAACTTTCTATGCCACGATTCAGCTGTATTAGTTGTTCTCGGAAGTTCTGATCTAACACTTTATCTCTTAACATTTTATTCAGGGCTTCACAAATTTATTACAATCGTGCAAAAAATTATACATTATATTATAATATATGTATATATTTTTCCAAATATTTTTTTTTTAAGTTTATGTTTATTAATTTTTTTAATATTAGATAGCTATTTAATTTAAATAAATAATTTTCGTACATGCAACTTTTCGAACATATATTTTTCGAACAAATAATTTTTCGATTACATTACTATTCTAACAAATAACTTTTCTAACACTCGTCATTCGAAAACTTGACCTTCGAACACATGACATTCGAAGACATGACCCGCTCCAGTATATACTATACTGTTATTTATAAAAAAAAAATGACTTCTCCCTCCGACTACGGACATTCTAATTAGGTAAAATAAGTAATTGACTCGCAATTGATACGTAATTATTATTTTTTTTTTTGACGTTTATCACTTGATTGCATTTAAGTTAAATTAAAGTTATTTAACAATAATTATAATTTATAATATTTGATCGGTGAGGATCGAAAAAAATTCAACCCGTTATTGAGGAGACCTGCAGTTTAGAACGTATATGTTCTATTGCAGGACTTCGAGGAAATATGCTCGCTACCCTTTTGCATTATTCATCCATTATCTCAGCGTCATATATATATATAAAAAGCCTAATACTATTCCTATACCGCAAAAGTTATTGATATTTTTTTATTGAGACCGTTTAACTTTTTTCATACTGTAGAGTTCAATAAATTGATTAAATTATATTCTGCGGTAGTTTATAAACTTTTTCATTATTCAAGTATTTTATAGTTTAGTGTTTTATAATTCCAAGAAATGTGTAAATTGTAAATACGTTATTTTTTGGAATGAAAAATATGCTTCAAATATTAATCTGCATAAGTTGAAAATTGAATCAGTATAGAGGTACCTACCTACTCTGCGAATTGAAGAAAACGAAGCTAGAAGATTGTGTCCTCCTCCACCTCCACCCACCAAACTACTACTGCCTGTGTATTCTGTCCGCCTTTTTTTTGTTCTTTAGTTCAAAAATACTTTCTAAACATACTTAATGTTTAAAGCGTGCCATTATCATAAATTGTACCTGAAAATGTTTCACTTACACTATCTATTACAGCCCATGGTTTGTTAGTTATTTATTACACACTACCAAAAGGTGTAATATTAAAATGAATTCGGTAGTGAACACATTCTTGGGAAATAAACTAACTTAAATGTATAGGTAACATATAATATTTACTATTATATTTTTATCCAGAACTATGGAACGGATAATACTTGAGCTGATAATGTCTATGGACAGTAAGTTGTTACTATTATCAATTATGCAATACAATCGTCGTCTGAGATAAAAGTATAGAATCTAAGAATAGGTACGACCTCAAACATTAGTGTATCTGGAAGTAGTGTTTATGTTTAATTGTAATGTCATATTATGATTAAAAATCCATTAGGGTTAATAATCTAATCTTACGCCTAATCTCCATCAAGATTTTTACAGATACATTTTAATAACTGGACATTCATTAATATTTTATGCATTGAATATAATAACTATCTATAGATGATAACAAATAAGTGAATATAATATTAATACAGTGAAACCACTGAAGTCCAGACAAGCCCTTGGTACCTGAAATTTTGTCCGCCATTCAGATGGTTCAGATCGTAGAAAGTTTGTAGTTGGCTTCCAATAAGACTGTACTATTAGGAGGTGTCCGTTAGGGGAGGTTTCACTGTATACCCATCAATGATATTATACTTTGGTTGCGTTAATATTTTTCAGTAAAAATGTATAACCAATGAAATGGGATCTACTAGCCACAAATTTAACCAAATAGAAAACACTGTGTAATTCAATATTATTATATAGTTTATACCTACTAGTATTACTTTAGTAGTTAAGTACAAAATACCAGTATACCAGTGTCTATTGGGAATATATTATTTTATTTGTAACTGCATATTGTTGAACATGAGTTTTTAAAAGATACTTATTGTACTGCACTATTTTATCATAAACCAATTTTCTTGAAACAGACTGTTTCTTGGAACATCATTATTTTTAATTCAAACATTTCTTGAACTATATAAAACTGTATCAAGTTTCTCATGGTTTTTTTGAATTTTCCTTCTTCAATGTTAAAGCGCTTTTAAACTCTTTGTCCAGATTTTGAATAAAACCATTCATTTTTTCCTTGCAGTCGTCTGTATTCGATTTTATCTAAAAACGAAATATTTATGCTATTATATTAATTACCTATGTATTATTTAATTTACACAGCGTGTTAGAAATTTATAATAATTTTAATATAAAAATATAGTCCATTGGTAAACAACCTACTGCATATGTACATATATTATATAGGTAAATCGTAGGTACATTCGAGGTGACTTTGACATACATATTACACTCACTATCATATCTGAGTGCGTTGTTCTTATTGTTATTTGAAAATTAAAATTTGAGATTATATCGTCAGTTCAAGACATAGGAACTCACGATAATGGTCGTTTTAAAAAGTTAGTTTTGTGGGGCGAAAAATAGGTGTCCATTATTACGAAACCCTATTACATGCAAAGTTGGAAAAACTTTTATCCGTTCTTGTACTCACTTAACATACTTATAATAATGAACTAAATAGAGTTTCAAATTTACTATAAGTAAACCGTAATTTTTTCCATAAATGTATGCATTATTGAAAACATAAATTGTTTTCATAAATACATTCTATTGAACACATTTTAGATTCTGAGCAGAGTAATAATCAATATATTGATTTAACTATGATCTGTTTTTTTTTTCGTATTTGCGACAAAAGTAGTAGTTGAAATAATACTTTGATTTTCAACTTCTGGTGGAAAAGTTGTAATTATTGATAGGTCGAAATTAAAAGTTCCTAATACTTTTTAAAAGCGTCGAGAAAAACAAAAACATTTTATAAAAAAACTGGAATTTTTTCTACGAAATTGATTTTGATTATTTGGTGTAACTCAAAAACGAATAACCTTAGATGCTTTAAATTTTCACAAAGTGTCTACAATATCATTTTCTATATATTATATATATACATCGCTATTACTCGAAAACTACAAAACGTACTAACCTGAAATTTTGAAAAGTGGTTCCTCTAATGATTTAAATGTGCAATAAGAAAGGATTCTGAATTTTTTTTTTTTAATGATTGCCATTTTATAAATGGCTACCATTGGTTACTCGGGAAGATCAGTTACACTCATGCATCAAAATGTCGCGCTTATGGCTTATGGCCTCGAATAAAGAAACTATATCTTTAAACCAAATGTATGTATGCGTAGCTTATAATATACTCAAAAACTACTGAATTGAATTTGATAAAAATCTTAAAGATTGTTCTTAGAAATGTCAAAAATGTGTAGAGAGTAAGTAGTTTAGACCACATTAAAAAATATATCAAATGCTAAATCCAATCCTCAACTTGCGGTTGCCCATCTAGGTCGAATTATTTCACAAAACTAGGAAGGTACACTGACGCCATTTTTTCGGTGAACTGAGGTACACTGTCGTACATTAAAACTGAGCTACACTCAAAGTGAGGGCTAGATACTAGGTGTATCTAAAGCGTATAATTATATAATAATATACTATATCTATATGCAGGCTGGGCAAGTTAACTATTTTTTTTAACTCGTTAAGTTAAGTTTAAAGTTAAAAGTTAATTTTTTTTTTTTTGTAACTTGTTTAACTTTTTTTTTAACTTTTTAATAATTCAATAAATCAATAAACGTCTTACAATTTTTAAATAAATGTTTGTAATTAAATAAGTTACTGTAGGTACTTATATTTGTATATTATACTTTACTCAATGAAGAAATCCAATAAAATAATTAAATTTTATTGTTATGTATTTGTTAACGTAAATGGTCCACAACTATAATAAATATTATAATAATCAAATACATTATTATTTATTAGAGTATAATATAATATCAAATTTTATGTAATTAATAGTAAGAATTTAGAAATACGCAAGTAAGATGAACTACCACTCTACTACGGGTATTATACTATTATTTACACCGACGGGCCAAGTAATCGCTGCAGTAAATCTATGAATAAATACAAATATAATAAGTAATAATATTAAGCATGATTAGGTATAGCGTATATTATGTTAGGACGTTAGGTTATAATATATCATGTATGGGTAGGTACTGAATAAATTGTTATATTTTTCTTTTATTAATGACGCGGTTACCCCTATAACATTTCCGTCTATAATATAGTTATATAATATTTTCTGTGAATATGCAATATAATAATTTACTATTATTATAAATTATTATTTACTAAAATATATTTAATATTTCGGGTTTTTTTTTATTTTATTAATTTTACAAAATTGAATTAATTTTAAATATGTGGTTTGGGAAAAAATTAACTTAACGTGCCAATAAAATGAATTAACTCGTTAAGTTACTGAATAACATGGGGAAAATGTAACTCGTTAGGTTAAAAGGTACTTCTAAAAAAAAAAGTAAATCGTTCACTTAACTTAGTTAAAAGTAACTTAACTTTTCAACTTATTAAATATTAACTCGTTAATATAGGATTTGCCACAAAAAAAAAACACGGGAGAAGCCGGGATATTCAACTAATATATGATATAAATGTAAAATATAATATGTAACCAATGCCAACGATTTAAATAAATAAAAATAATATTCTTTTTTTTGTGAAAAAATTGCATGTTGTGAGAACTCCCCTTTAGCTAAATAGAGGCCGGGTTCAAAAAAAATCTATAAACACCCTCCAAGTCTCAAGGAATCTATTATTATTTAAAGCGGTCCAGTAGTTATTGAGTCTATTAACCTTGGATAAACCAAAATCAATTTTTAAAAAAATATAAAACATTACGTTATATATGTGTTTTTCTTGGTTTTAGTGTACCTCAGTTCACGGGTAAATCGGCGTCGGTGCACCTCACTTTGTTAACTAATTTGACCGAGATGGGAAATTCGCCTGTGGCGGATTGGATATAATAGCACTTGGTTTAAATCGACCATGATTCAAACTATTATCTAAAAACTTTCATGATATTTCTAAGAACAATTTTAAATTTTCATAAAATCAGTCAATTAGTTTTTGAGTATATAGGTAAGCCAAAACGCACAATATGCAACTCTCATATTTGTTTTAAAATATAATTTCCTTGAATAAACGCCCCGGTTGTATGAATGGTTTTACTTATCTACCCGAGTGACCAGTGGCTACTATTTATATTATTTAAAAATATTACTAATTTCTACTACCTAGGTACTATCGTAATTTTCGAGTGTTCCAATTTTTTGAGCAACTTTTCCAAATTGTCTTTCCGTAAAAACCTTATTCAAACTATTAAAACATTTTTGAAAAAATGAACCAGACTGGTCCAGCTGTTTTCCAGTGATGCAGGGATTACCAACGAACAGCATTTCATAATTTTTTATACGGATATAAACAATACCTCTTCCAGATGAACCGACGCTTTCTCGTAGACACTTAACAACACGTCCTGAGCCTTCCAAATCCGACGATTCAACAAGTCGTTGGCATACAGAGTGTTACGCAACTTCGCCTGGGCCACATGCAAGTCTCGGTCCACCGCTTGCATTTCAGCATCGTCACTGTCGACTTTGGTCACGAGAGATATTGGAGCCAACCTCACTACCGGATCTTTATCCTTATCCTGCCGCTGTATTCCTTGCAAATTCTTCGCGTTCGTCAGTTCACTTTCAAAAATTGTCACATCCTGTCGAGCATTGTAAGGCCCCAGGTCGACGTACAACGGAGACGGTACATAAAAACAAATTGCATTTTACTTAAATAGTAGACAATTATGGGATAAAAGGACGAATAAGATATTTTCACATCAATATACATATATACAATTTATATATAACATACATAGGAAATTATTGGAATCAATTATATGAATAAAGGAAGTTAATATGAGCTGCAAATAAAATAATTAACAAATAATAATTTAAAATAATAACTCAATATAAAATATGACTTTATTTTTATATTGTTGGTGGTTTTTTAGTATATTATTTAATAATATATATATAATATATTTGTATAGATATTTATACATATTATACATAATTTTAATAATATGGATAACTACTTATTATGTTAATTATGCTAATTTTTTTACTATCAAATTGGATATCATACAAAGATGTTTGTGCACCGATCGTATGCCTGACCTCCCTTAAACACTTTAAAAGACAATATAATGATAATATAATGAAAGTGTGTCGAACAATTTTATTCAGCTGAGCTTACGTTTTTCTTCTTCGAACAATCATCAATATTTTTTTGTATAACTTTTTCTAAGTTCGATTTCGATAATTCTTTAAGTGTCTCGTTAAGTACTTTATTTTCTTCCTTCAAATTGAGAATTTTTTGTTCGTGATCTGCGTTCTGTTTGTTGCCTATGTCCACCTTTAATGAGTTGAAATGTATTTTATCAACAGTATCTGCAATAAATAAACGTAGGTACCATACCATTTCTTTAAGATCGAGAACCTCTTTGGTACTCGCCCCTCCGACAGGACATTCAACCGCCAATGATTGTTTTTTCATGTGAACTGAGAAATCTAAACATCGTTTTAACATGTTTCTTTTAGCGCTAAAATTGAAATGAACAACAGCAATAAATGTATTAATTATTATAAGGTCATAAAATATTAAAACTACACAGAAACATCTTAATTTATTATTGTTTAAATCAGCTATACATACAAAATATACTTACATTTGTTCACTTTTATATTTATTCTCCTCGAGATTTTTCAATGCAATACCATAGTTTTTATCCGTGATTACATTTTGTTCTTTAATATCTGTGTATTTCTGTTCGAGTTTTTGTTCTTGTTTGGAAAATTCGTGCAACTTATTTAATCTTCCCACTGATATGAAACAAAAAAAAAATGGTATTTCATTTTATACCCGTGTATATATATTTTATTCGCACAAAATATAATATTAATATTACGTTTTAAAATTTACAATTTGTATATATATATTGACCATAATCCATGACAAATTAGATAGGTATCATCACAGTTGTACACTATTGTACTAGTTTTGAGCAGAGGATACTTCACCTCCGGCCATTATCGCGTAGTTTTCCACTTCTCATTGGTTGATTTTGTTCTATGTTATATATTATGTATGTATATGGTCGACAGCCAATAAGAAGTGGAGAACTACGATAAAGGCGAACTAAAGAGAGGAGGATGCGTATCAAAATACTGCGATGATACCTACCTAATTTGTCGTGCTGTAATGTACTACCCACCGTATATAGCAGTAATCGATTTATATTTTCCGGCTTCTCTGATGAATTCATCGTGTTGTTCTTTTAATTTACTTATGCCTGTTTCTTCCATGGAATCGAATTCCTATACAATTTTTAAGCACGACAGACTTACCTACTGTCATTAAAAACATTCAAATTCCAAACTATCAAAATAAGTGGTCCAAACTTGTTTTAGCTGAGCGGTTTCCTCCTTTAATTGTTTTTCAAGATTGGTTTTCTCGTCCAAAATCTTTTTCAAATACTCGTAATCATCTTTCAATTTTTTATTCAAACGATTGATTTTACCTTTAAACTTCTCGTTTTTACTATTGAAATCTTTGATCTCGTCATTCAACCTGTGGTACGCAATAAGAGTATTTTCACAAGGTACCGATTTCAATATTCTACTAACAACTAAATATATAATTTTTAACCTAGTAATAATTTTTTCTTTAGCATCAAACTGGATTTCAAAAAATGTCTTGCCCACTTCATTTATTTTAATTTTTTCTTGATCAATTTCATCTTTACTTGTCTGAGGCATGATATCTGTTAGTTGGATTGAAATTTAAAAACAAATATTTAATACAGTTAGTATATATGCTCATGAACTACATTATAAATCATTGACAACCGAACAAAATAAAATCAAAAGTCAAAATTTTAACTGTAAGCATAGATACTGAACATATTATTATTTAAAAAACATGAGCCAGGCATACAGTTTTGAACACTTTCCATATAATATAAATTGCAAATAAAATGTACTGTTATATAATTAATATTAAATAATTATTAGTTTTATATATATATATACACATATAATATATATGCAAAAATAACACAGTCAGTGCATAAATACCAACCTACATCTTACTGGCAACCATACAGATACCGTTGTATTTATATTATATGATCTTTAATCAATCAATGACATTATCCGACTCAAAACTGATTAATATAGAAATAATTTAAATTAACAAAATTATTGAAATAAATAAAAAATATTGTCTTAGTAAACATCTGTCGGTTAGACTTTTCTAATGAAACAAATAACTTTTTTTATATATTATTTAGATAAATATAAAAATGTATGTTAGGTGTTATAAAATATATAATAGTTATATTATATAGGTATATTATGACCTGGTAAACATAGGTAACAATATACCGATCGAAACCTGAACAGATAATAATTAATAACAGAATAGAATATTTTTGTGGGCATTGTATAAATCGTACCATCAACAGTAATTACCTGTTGAAATAATTCGCTTATCGAGGTTACAAAGAAAATACTATGGACCGATCGAGCTTAATCGCTTAGTGTGCATTTCGTATGTGCCGAGTAAGGTCCAGGAAGGGTTTACCATTTGTTTTTGCGATCTCTTCGAACACATCATACACGAAGTATTATATACTGTCTCGGGTCTAAACCACCTGCTACGGATTTCTTGCGGTGCATACCTATCGCATACGTTTAAATAATAGTTTTAGATATACGCTGAGCGAAACGAGAGATTCAGCACCCGTTTATTTTTTCCGAGCACAAAACTAGAAACTATTGGTGGAAAAAAATTATCACCGCAAACCGTATAAACGACTTCCTGGGATTTTAGGACCGCGACTGGATCGCCGAGTAACGAGAGCGAAAAACTTTTGTGCCGCAGCACAGAACAATTGCAAATGAACCATAACTTATAAGTTGTGATGTTCCTTCAGTTAAAGGACTTCACGACGACGTACATTCATGTTTTATTGTTATGTCGTACGCTTCGCACAAACATACGTAATAATTAGTAGGTACTTACATAGTGTACCCTCATAATAATATAGTAATAGAGTTCTGTGCAAAAACCAGACGACTCTGTATAGGTAAAATTTGAAAACATTTAGATTCTGAATATTCCGATAAATCTGTGTAAAAATAAGACAAATCCCATCTTTATAGTTCATGACATATTTCGAGCTGTCTGGTTTCTGATTTTATGGTTAAAGACCAGACATAGGTCCAGGTAGCTACAAAATTGATTGCTAAATGTTTTTCCAAAGTATACAGTTGTATGGTTTTTGCTCGGAGCCCTTGTCGTACCAATAAAATCTTATTATAGTGCATAATATAGGCATCAAGTGGAAAATTTTTGCGCCGAAGAATTTCCATGCGTGTCGCCCCACGAATACAATAGTACAATACTATTATTACTATTATTATTATTATTATTATAATGGAACGAGAACCGTTAAAATTCAGACGAGATTGTACTTAATTAAAGCAACACGACGACATGCTGGGTTTCGTGTTGCATAAACGGGTATCAAATGATCGAAAACTTCTCTGGGTTACAACTACGCCCGACCGAGACGATATTCAGATGCCACAAGCCTCACATGCGTATGTATATATTTAACGCACGCATCGTCATTACATTAAACTTGAATAATGACGTAAGTACGAAAATCTTGTTTCGATCATCGATATATAATTTTATATATTATTGTATGGAACACGAGTGAACCGATTCGTACCGAAACCAACGAAAATACAATAATCTGGAGTTATTTTGAAAACTTGTCGATTCGCCGGCACTATTGGCGGGTTTCTCGTCAATTATTGAACCTGCTGCAACGGTTAAATATATTTCCATCGTATTATTATATTTCGTTTGAAATCGGTTTTTAGCGCGATAAAATGTATTACTCACCGGCTTCTGGTATTAAACGTAATGTTCGAAGAAAAATAATAATCCATTTTAGCTGCAATAAACATTCGTCCGACCACAATAATCTGGTAATATTACTGAAGCCTGCAGTTGCAATTTACCGCTGGGAAATAACTTCAAGGGAAGCACGCGCACACACAGTCTGATAATCTGATGCCTTAATACGCTTACCTGCGGGTCTGACAGAATTTTATATTGAAATACTAATACTAATAAATAATAATTAGTCAAAGATTGTAACGAACTGAGCGCCCGACATAATAATGTCATCAAATAATAGTATGTCGTGCTATATTATATTATTATATTTCATCACCAGGGGCGTTACCCGGGACGTTTTCAAAGAGAGGGTTCAAATTGTAAAAAGTATAAAAAAAAAATGATATGGCATTAAAAACAATTAACATTTAGATTCAATGGGGAGGGGGAGGATCCAGACCCCAAAACCTCCTCCTTGCAGGGTACGCCCATGTTGAAAACTGTTAACCAGGCTCTTTTGTCCAAGTAAAAATCTGAAAGTGTCCATTTATTTAAAACTTATTGCACCACTCAAATATATTATATTTTTTTTTCTTCAACACTCATACCTGCGCTGGTTCTTCAACAGTTAAATTTTAATTATCGAGGAGGAAATTCGGCCTTCGGCTTTGTCTTTATTATTAAACGGATTAACCCTTGTTGTATAATGACGTAGGTACTAAACTACGTTAAGTATCAATTTTCATGTCACCCCTTTAATTATAAACTCATATACTTAAATTTTAATGAGTTATAATTATATCACAATATTGAAAATCCATTCTGTGTGCATTGCAATGTCTTCGTGCTGAAGTGCATATGCATAAGTGCTGTGCATAAGTCTTCCATACTTACCCGGCACTGAGACTTCTATGCATACCTAGTACTCACTGTTCTTCTACGCTTGGCGTCTTGACGTGTACTTATCTTGCCCCCATATCCCTTGGGTTATCAATGTTATCATTTAAACTACTTCCTACTTGTTTCATAATAATAATATTGTCACGCGTGCCCCTCACAGACATTGCATACTTCTACAAAAAAAAAAAAAAAACAAAAATAATATATTTCTAGTACCTAGTTATAATTTAAATAGAACGCATACATAATAGTCATATAGGTGGCTCCATCTCTTGGACTCGAAAACCATCGAGTACGCCTGAAATGCGAATTATCTTATGTCCACCAGATTGTGTAGACGAAATAGTTATGACTAACTCCGGAAATCTACCATTGAATATAAAATAATTCGAAAATTATGTTTCAATATAGGTACCTAATTTAAATGAAATTCACCATTTTCCGACGCGTTCATACTTCTATTATTATTTATTCTTTATGCAAAAAAATAAACATATAACTGACTTTTACATAAATATGCTTTTTTACATAGTATTATTAGATACACAAACCAATGTAGGTATGTGTATCACATTGATTATCTTAATACCATTTTATATTATAAATTCTGTTTTTACTCAAAACTTGTGGTCAGTGCCGAAAAAGCAACATTTTCACATTGGGTATGTCTTTTTGAACTATAATATAGAGTACAGAATACACTATAAATAATATAATAGTACGTTAGTCGAGTGAACTGAAAGAACTTAAATGGCTTAACTACTTAATTTTAATAATTCAGCCAAATTAATACCTGTCCTTCATTAGGAAATACATTTCCCAACATCTACAACAGTGAACAAATAAAACTCTACTGCAGGCAATATATATTTTTTCGTAAACCTCGTTATTTTTTTTTTTTTTTTATATAGAAGGTCAATAAGTATACATAAAATGACTGTCAATTATTTATGACATGCAACTTGAAGTAGGTACGAGTAAATTCAATATTATCACTACTTTTTTTTCTTATCGGTTGGTTCCTTGAAACTATTTCGAATTTCCTTAGGACCCTTCAATGAGTATATATGTATAATATATAAAACTATAAAAGATGGGTAAGTGGATGTCGCTCTGCTGTACAGTAGGTTACAAGTGGGTCACTGTATAATGGATGCTATTAAATTTGAATTCAATGATACAATATCATTGTAT
>WHPZ01560808.1:0-20003 GCA_016617965.1 Macrosiphum rosae
GCGGGAACAGGCAACATACAGCTGTCCATGTGAGAAGCATGGATTTTCCAAATTCACTCCACACACTTGTAGGCATACTAAATTAACTTATAACAGTTGCAATTGAGTTCAGTTTTTTTGAAAAAATGAATCGTTAGGCACTATAATAAATAACAACCAATTTAAACCAATGGCAACCGATAATTATTATTATTATTATAGCTTTGAAACCCACGGCAACTATTTATAAACAAAAAAGTCCATATAAAATCTCAAAATCCCTATTTGAGCACAACATCTCAATGACCATCAATTCACATTAAAAATTACAACTCTACATGAATAATATGTTTTACATATCAAAATGGCAACCATTTATATACAAAACTTTCCATCGGAAGTTACAAAATAAAATGTAAAAGGTTGCCATGGTAATGTGGACACACACGGACTATGTATATAAAATATCTGATCCCATGCACTTCGTTGCCCATTAAAGACCTATAATTATGATTATAATAGCTACAACACTCATGGTAACCATGGTAACATTGGTAACCGTGGTAACTATGGATCATGGTAACCTTAATAACCATGAAACCTTGGTAACCTTAGTAACCATGGCAACATTAGTAACCATGGTAATATGGACACACACACACACTGACATACATTCATTTTTATATATATAGATAGATATACATTAACTAAAAACAATTGTCATATATTATTATTACATTTGGGACGGTTTGCATCATAAGTTGCATATCCTCCCAGCCGTTAAGGCTCATTAATTTATTTACTTATTAAAGCCGAAGGCGAGCCAACAGACGGCTTATCTGTGTTGTCGTCCGAACAGGTATTAAAAATTATTAAAAGTTAAAAGGTAAAATATTTGCATTAATTATGTGTATTTAAATTTGTTATATCTAGGTTTACTGTTATTCATGACGAAATACCCCTATACATATAAATGTCAACTTACTACTTACACAAAAGTGGGAAAGTTATCACATTATAAATTTAAATTTGAAGTTTATACAATTTTGAACTTAATATTAAACTTTTATAAACAAATGTATAAGTACCATTAAAAACAAAATTACAAAAAAAATCATCGAAATCATCTGAAAACTATGACTTGCCTCCTCCCTCTTACCCGTCTTTCTGGTGCCACCCCCGAGAACAACAGCTATAAGTGCAACTCAACCACCTTGCTAGGCAATGTGCAAAAATTCAATTTGATGCATGATTGGACCCTATATCTGCCCGATTAACTAATAGCAACCAACAAAATAATAACAAAGGCGGACAAGTGGGCTTTTCTCTACTGTACAGTAGTCAGTAAGTTACAAGTGGGTTATTCTAATAGTGATAAAATGGAATTCAATGACATAATACCATTGTATACTAAAAACGATTCTGTGCGAAGACATATAAATTATGATATTACTAAGTATACCTATTTGATGATATTAATGTGAATAAATAAATTAATTTACTTATTAACGTGATACCGTGTTTTAAATTTTCAATCCTTGGCTATAAAATTTAAACATTTTAGATATTTTAAACTACAAAATTGTTTTTAAATTTTTAACTTGCTAAATGTTCTCAAAAATCTAATTTTAAAAGCTTATAAAAAAATATTGTGCCTGTGTATTTATCAACTGCTATTGTACAGCCTCGTATTACATTTTCACGCTTGTTGACCTAACAATTAAAATTTTATTGATATTTATAGAAAAAAACTAAATTTAATCTCGTATAGAATATGCTAATATAAACATCCAACAAAAATATCATGTATCTACTCTACCTAATCTTTATCTTTATGTTTATTATGTTATTAAAACTTGAGACGTTTTTTTTGTCATATCTGAAGTTCGATTGGACCGAGTTTCATGATTTTTTTTTTAACGCAAGTGCTCAGTGTGTCATTTGTCATCTAATGAGAAAATTCCGAAAATTTATCAATTAAATAGTTTTTGGAAGTATTTAGTATTCCGTGTATTATCGAAACGACGGGCGTTGTTTGCCATACGTATCACATCTGTAAAACCACCATTGATCTCACGACAAATTATATAGGTTTATATACCAGCTTGGAAACAAATCGCTCATCCACCCTCCATCCAGCCTTATTCTGTGACTTGAGCATTTCTCCGTTTCTCATTGGTTCAGCAGAAGATTCCACCACCACTCCACCAGTTGGAGAAATACTTATATGGCACAGAAATGCGTATCACGAGTTGCTGACATACCTATTTAATTTGTTATGACTCCTACGTCTACTGCAGTCTGCAGTACTGCTACGTCGTTCGGTCTAGATTGAGAAGACTGGAAACGATATGAAAGACTGGTGACGGGATGCCGGACCACCATTGCCTCGGTACCTTCTACCCTTTCCTGCCTATATATATTAGTACATAGCATACATGCACGCTATCTGCTTGGTAAAAATGTAAAATATCAACTATTTGGATTTTGATTTTTCATTGATTTTTATCATTAGTGATGATCAAAACAAGGCCAAGACTCTTCGTGTCTTCGTGGCACATTTGTCTCAAACCAGGGGTTTTAAAACTAGAATCTAAAAAATTTGTAAAATATTCGTTATCAATTTTAATAAAATGCGTGATTTTTTGCTCAAAACACGCTTTACGGGAAAATTAATTTTTTTTTTCGTTAGAAAGGGGATATTTAGAAAGGGATAATTTTCTACAGAACCATTGGATTTTGATTTTTAATTTCATTGCTTAAAACAAACATACCACAAATAACAAAATCTATTGAAAATCCAAGTCCAATGAGCCCTGTAAGAAGTGTTTGTCTTTCAATAAATAAATATATTATCTAAATTGGATCACTCTACGAGGCGTGACAGTTTTTCCTGCAGGCATATTTTTGAGCAAAAAAAATAGGTCATGAACTCTCGTGCCCTTGAATGCAAGTGCTGTTGAGGCTCTTGTATGTTCATCAGCAACACAGTATAATTAGAGTTGAAAAATATTGAGGCTTCATTGCTTCATCGGGACACGTAAAGAAAAGCCAATACCTATTGAAAATGTACACTACGTAGTACACGTCGTCGTCGTCGCAGTAGTCAGCTCAAGCCGCCAGCTGTATATATATATATATATACCTAGTATAATTTAGTCAGTAAGCTCCCCACTATTATAATTGTACCCTGTGGTCATTGCACCAAACCGAATCGACCACAGGGCCCCCTGATCCCCATAAATAACCTGTATTGTCCTGATTTCCATATGTACGTCACCTCCCATCCTCGCCATAGTGTTGTCGCCGCGTGAACGTTCAAGCGTGTGCGTAGCCTAACCCGCCAACTAGTAGGCGTCAAGATTAATGCGACATCTCGGTAGTCCCTTCTCGGTTCTTACCGAGTGGTTTTCTTCCTGCCCCCCTCAGTATTGGGCGCAAACAATACTATTAGTACTTTATTTAACTCAAATACTTATTCAAGTACTTAAATAATAAACAAGAACTAAGCAGAATATCACACAAAATATTAATGTGGGTTGTGTAGATTAGGTTAGGTTAGGCTTTTATACGTCTGATATTTTTGAATTCAATCAAACATTATAATATAAATACATATTTTACATAACCTATGATCAAATTATTGTTCTCAGACAACCTATGCAAAAATTCAAAAATGTACAGATAATAATTTTACTATGTTAATGTGTAAACTATAAATAGGTTATTTGGTAGCCATATTAAAACAATAGTTTAATATAATTAATCAATAATTAATACCATATAATAATAATATGTAAAATGTACTACATATAAAAATATATAGGTACAATAGTAGGTACATAATATACAACATGTTGTGTTAAAAGGTGAATATTAGTGAACTAATACCTACAAGCAGCACTATTAACAACAACGAAAAATTAAAATGCGATATAATAGTAGCGTATAATCAAATATTTAATTAAATAGGTAACAATTTCGGGTTTTAGTAATATTTACGACTGCGATCTTTGTACAATTGTATAGCACGACAGGTACCATATTTAAATACATATTTTATACAGAATTTTTATCATAATAATTGAACAGAAGTTTTGGTAAAATAATTGCAAGGCATAAATTAATAGCTGGCATTAAGTACCCACGCTGATAATTGAAATATCGTTGCCAAATTTATTTTGTAAACATGAAATGTTTGTTAGCTCCAAATCAAACAGTCGACCCAAAATCAAATGGTAAGGCACTACTTTTTTTTTAACGCCAAAATCGGCCTGATATAAAATATGTACAGATCATATAGAATTATGTAATTGTAAATTACAAAATTAATCAAGTTCCAAATCGAAATTGAAATTCGATCAACATTTTAGATTCTGATTATTTTAGAATGATGATTATGACCTTTTATTGTGGTAAAATGCTTAGATATTCCTATAATTAAAAAATTATAAAATGTTCAATCTTTATAGATAAGGTTGAACATTTAAAACAAAGATTCTTATAAATAGTTCATACTGTAATCAAAAAATCTAAAAAATATATACATATAATACAGTTATTTTTTACAGTCATTTTAAATTCAAATTTGGACCAAATTACATATTAAAAACAATAATAACAATTTTAGTTATTTTTTTGTAATTCAAAAATATTATTTGTGGATATATGCAACTTTTGGATTCTAATATATTATTATATTTGATACACACAATGACATTTTAAATGTAATTTTGTTGGCAAAAATGAATTTAACCTAGTGTACTTAGTAGATACCTACTTTTGCCTAATATCAACAAGTTTGTTAATTTATAATTAATTTTCCCCTACTTACCTGGGCCTGTAATCGTTTGATGTTAACTTTAGGTAAGCTCTAGGTAGGTACATAATATATTTGACTGTATTAAACATACCTATTAAAAGCAGCATGCTCTTATTTACTCCTTTGAAGGTTTTAGTGGCATTTTTTTTCCAAACGTCGTCGATATGATTCCCTTTACTTAGGTATAATATTATTATATAAACATATGTATAGTTCTGTAGATATATTCAGCTTATCCAATGTTATGAATATTTTTAAATTTATGCTTAGGAACAAGGCGTTATATAATTCCACGATATTATATACTATGGAAAACCGGAGACAGAGGGTCAATTTATAATTACCTATAGACTATCGTCTAATTTTTAAGTTAACTTCGCTTCCAACATTAAAAAAAAAAAACTAACATATTATATTGTTAGCACCATTAAAACATTTCATATTGTTAAAGACTTATATAATGATAAATTAACTATATGAGCATGGCACTGGCACTTGTAAAAGTTAGATCCTTAAATCCTAAGTATACTAAGTCGTTATTATCATTGTTGACTTGTAAAAGTAATTATATATTAATCGTTCAACCAAAAAAAAAAAAACAGTCTGCACATAAATATGCACAATAAGTCATTGGGATAGCTCAATTTCCAAATATAACATGAATCACATGAATCACGTGATAGTGGAAGTAACCAATTGATTATACAATATATTTTAGCTTTTATCCAAAATGTTATTATGGCTCAACAATAATTACAAGATATAAAGAGGTTTTACTAATACCTCAACATTCACAAAGTTTTATAAAGTAGGTATTAAAGGACTAACAAGGTAGGATAATTATGTAGTAATATTATCTTATATCCGTATGTAGACTGCAGAGTGATTCACCAAGCATACATACTCCCGTTTTTTCATTTAATAATGAATTCATTCAAATTTTAAATTTTTGTGATGTACCTAATTGAAAATTTGAAATAATAGCTTTTCATTGAAATGTTAATAGTATAAGAATAAAAGTCTTTAAAAATGTTTACAAAAATATAAAATAGGTTATAATATTAGATCTAGTATTTATTATACTTTGAATATTTTTACAAATTATAATAACTGTTACTAAAATGATTAAATCACTATAGCCTCATATATTTCAAACCCATACACCATGGACTTTATTGTCCTTATTATTCTTGGTGCCTTCAAAAAGCTAAATAACTAACAAAAAACTACTCTTTTGAGTTTTAATATGTTCGATAAACAATTTACAGTTTATAACATTGAGTAATAAGTGCAATAAATCTCAAGAATTGGAAAATGTGGTCTAAAATAAGTATGTTATTTAACAATATTACAAAAATCAGATTTTGAATGACTGCGTTATTGAAGAAGAGAGGGAGTGGGTGAATAACTCTGCAAATAATATTATTTTAATAATTGACTCTTATATAGACCAGACTTAGATTTACAAAGTTCAAAATTCGAATACAATAGGGGGTTCCGAGCTTCTAAAAAACAAATAAATAAATCACAAAGTATATTATAAAGTACGAGATGGAGTAATAGTTTAATATTGATGAAATAATACAAAGAATATGGTGCACATAATATAATAATAATATAATGATTCAATAGATAACAAGGTAAAGAATAATATCGAATAACAATGACATAGATTGAAGATTTATTTGTATTTTCATTGTTTTTTTTTCTTTTTGCACACAGAGAGTACTTACAACCTTGAGAATAATATTACTCGAAATTCATCGAGGGGGTGATCGGATGCGGATATCACGATATATACTTTATGGTAATAATACAATGACGATGCATTATTTTTTTAAGAACAAAAATCATAATATTGTCTAATATCAATGATGATGATAATAATAATATAACTATGGTCCCGAGGTGGGCGGCGTGGTGCAGTTGCTCCCGTACGGGATTATCGCGCACGTCTCGTCCACCGCCTGGGTGGGCATGGTACACACAAACTTGGTGAGATCGACGCCGTCCGTGGCCATGCACGACCAACAGGCGCCGTCACAAACGCACTTTTTGGTCGATTCCGTGCAGTTCGTCGTGCAATCCGCCTCGGAGTAGTACTGAGCGGCTCCGCTATCGTCGGGTTCACAAGTGAAGCACGCGAACGTGCTGTTGTCCGGGTTGATCGTGCAAGGCCTGTTCAGTTCGGCGTGGCACGTCGAGTTCAAGCACTCCAGGCAACACGAGAAGTTCTGGCCGCACATCATAGAGTCGATGGGAGCGTACAGGTAGAAGAAGTTCAAAAGCACCGTGAAAACCAACACGGGCACGACGGCGTACGACAGAAACATGTTGTCGTCGTCGTAGTAGTCGTTTTTTTCAAATTTTCGCAGCACCTCCTCCTCGGTGGTAGCGACTCGAAGTTCAATTGGCGAATGTATATATATATATATATATGTATATTGCTGCCGCGGTAAGTAGGTATAGGTACAGAGTGTATTACAATAATTGGTCTCTTCGCTGATGGAATGACACTAAAATCTCGACCGGTGTACAAATCGTTTTTATATCCAAACGGCTGCTGGGTACGCGATCGTGGCGTCGTGTAATTGGTCGGGTTTAGATGTGGTAGGGTCGTGTAATGGGCGGTCCAACGATCGAGGCCAACTTTACTGTGTTTAACTTCCGTCGTACCGCGTGTCCCAAAAGTCCCGTATGGCTCCACTATATCATCCCGATGTCAAATCCGCGTTTATAATATATGCGGTATAGGTAACTATATGCTGCAGAATGTAAAATAAATTAATAATGCTCACTTAAAAATTGAGTTATCGTAAAAAACTGACATACAAACACAGATAATTTTCTTATCCCATAAAGTTTAAAAATAGGACGATCCACTCTAATTTTTAAACTAACGGACTTGTAAGACGGAGACAACAAATCATAGGCGAAATTTGGCTTAAATGTATGGGGGTGCTAGATTTATGTCTACTTAAGTGATCGGTTTGTGAATCATAGTGATCTACTTTGCCCCCCACAACCCCCCCTCCAATTGCGCCTATGCAACAAATATCTATGTAGCGTCCTCTTAAATCGATATTTTCATATATAAAGTATACAAATATATAGGTACAATAATAGAAATTAGGTACCTAGGTATATAATAATGGTATGCGTTTACAATATACATGTATAATCGTGATAACGTTGGTTACTTCGGTACAAACGAGCACCCGGTACATGGCTATTGATCAATATTGAAACTGGTTAGGCCCCTCTGACATGACTCTTCCTCATTTGTGTATTTATGAGTTAATTTATTATAAGTAAATAATTTGATTCATTGCGGTGCGGAAGCTCTTTGATGCTGATGATCAGTATTTTTATGCCATATTTATACAAATAGTGTGTAATAACTAATAACTATAACAAAGTGTGATCATAACTAATATTATAAAAAATAATTGACATTTATAGATCCATTTTATTACTAATCTACACAGGTCATAATTGAAAACAGCATTTACTTACAATAAATATTGGCAGTGTTGTGCATTATCTATCTTACTGCGTAATAATTTTGAATATATAGTATGTTTAAAAGTAAACAAAATAAATTGATAAAATAAAATCAATTTTGTTTTAGATTTAATTATCATTGATTATTATGTTTATTTGCAATAAATCAATTTTTGTAAAAAAAAAAGTTATTATTTCATTAAACGATAAAATTAAGTGTCTAGGTATAGATAATTTAAAATGTCCAATAAATTAATATGCATTAAACATTCCTTTTATTTTTTATCCAAATGTATTAACTTAATCTATATTGTATTTTTATATAAAATAATAAATTATATTTTTTTTTATTTTGTATTTTTATAAGAATTACACAATCTATACTAAGAGTACAATAAGCGTATTTGAACTAAAATATTATAAATATGTGTATACATTATAACTTAATTTATAAAGTCTTAAAAAAACCTTAGATCATATACTATGGATGGAGCCACAGCGTATTAAATAAATACAAAACAATTTTCCCATATCAGCGACGAGTCGCCGAATTAGGTGGTCGATGTGCGCAAGCGCAATGCAACTCCTCGCATAATTATCCATAGGCACAATAGGTAAATGTGGATAAATATGCGAGAAGTCAAGTTGCGCATGTGCATATCGACCACATGATTCGGCGACTCGTCACTGTTATGGGCAACTTGTTTTGTATTTATTTAATACGCTGTGGCTCCATCCATATAGTATAATATGATCTAAGAAAAAAACCTAAAAACTCCATAGTTAACTGTTTTTTTTCTAGATAAAAAGGAGGTTATCTTATCTTTTATCCAGATAAATTTGCAATGCATTTTTTGTTTTCTTATCTATCTAGATCATTTTCAACTTATCTGTGCACAACACTGCTGTAGTTAAACTGAATTTTAAGGGTCCAATCATAGAGTAATATAGAGGGGCGGTTGCATATCTCGATTATAAAATTAATTGAAGCGTAGTCAGTGTATAATGTGTAGATTTACCACTTCATATAAAAAAATATTGTAAAACGTATAGTATAATATATTGTATGGTTGTGGTCACCCATAGACCTATCAACTAATGGGACAACGCATTCCACACCGCCCTGCCATCAATGCTAGGTGATCGTAATATAACCGTAAAACTGAGAGAGAAAGAACAAAAAGTAATGAAGGAGCCCGCATAAGGACCTATATACAAATGTATGTTTTACTACTTTCTTTCTTTTCTCGCTCAATCTATATCGTACCCCTGACTTTTCTCTCTAAGCGCTGTCCATTAGTTTATATGTCAATGTGGTCACCCATCCGGGAACTAGTAGCAGCAGGGGTTACTATTGTGTAGTTACTCTCAGTTGCATTGCGCGACTTGTAGCAGCCAACGCTCCCCGCCAAGCCACACATTTTGTTTTATGTAAGGGGTTAACCTGTACATTATACACTACTTGCACATCAATGTTCATTCATAACAGCCTCCCTATATTATTCTATGGATCCAATGCAACAACCAGGTTACTCCACTTTTATCAAAAATGAGTTTTTCATGGAAGAAATATCTATACTTTGGTAGAAAAATAAGAAAAATCACGTATTTATTTCCAAATGTATCTCTAAATGAATTATTTCCAGCCAATAGTGGTGAATAAGAAAAATAATTTGTTTTGCTTTTCCTAAAAGTTCATGAAAATAGAGTAATCTGGTTATTGCATTGGACCTTTCATTTGCTCTTTTCATCAAAATGTACTTTATCATGAAACACCCATTACTTCAAAAAGTATTAATATTTTTGAAAATATTTTTTTACACATGTTCAAGTTGTTAAAAAAACAACATTTTATTAAAAAAATATATTTTTAAATATTTTATATCCTTATTGTTTTTTTAAGTTCTTACTTTTTTGAATGACAATATAGAGTTTTAATTTCATATCCCAAAGCAAAATATATTTTTCTAAGTATTTTGATACATAAAAATAGAATTTAGGACGAGTAGTTAATTAATTATAAGTATTTAAAGTTTTGACAAGTGGAGTGGTGGACAAACAATTTGCGGGGTAACCCCGTACCACTCCACTAAACCCATCAAAACTTTAAATACCTACTTATAACTCATAGACTACTCGCCCTAAGTTCGATTTTTATGAATCAAAATAGGTATTTAGAAAAATAAAGTTTTTTTTACACTCGGCAACCATGGCCATTGAGTATGGAAGTATTTTTTTTATTGATTATAGTGTTATTAAATATTAATTAATATTGTAAAATAATATTCATTAATATAGAATATTATAGATAGGTGCCAACAATTCTATACAAACGGAGAGTCTATACCTTTCTCTAGCTCTAAAATGAAAAATCGTGAACTTTTACTTCATTCTGCTGGTTGAGTCAAAAGTCTTAAATTACCCACAAATATTTTTAAATTACAATAACATAACCAACTAAATCGTTATACTTAGATTAACTATCTAATTTTGTCTGAATTTGAACTTAAAATGTCTATGAAACCGTGTTCTTATATTTTAACCCTTAGCTATATATATTGAACGTTTCATACATTTTCAATTACAAAATGATTTGTCAATTTAAGTGAATTTGATGCGTTTTGTGAAAAAACATTTTCACTTATCATAAACCTTGCATTACATTTTCAAGCTTTTTGATCAAACGAAATTTTTTTATCAACATTCTTAGAATGAAAAATAAAAATAAATTTGAAAATAAAATTAATAACTCCAATTGAGTCAAAATATTTTCAACATTTCATTATGAACAGAAAATGGTCATATCAACATTTGGTGAACATTTCTAGTATCTACAGTAATTCATTTTTAAATTACCTACACGAAAAACACCAAATCGATTTTTTTCTGAGGTTTTTGAATAGTATACTGGGGAATTTTAACTATATCCAATTTTGTGATCAGAAACCACTCTCAAATTTGAAAATCAAAGCATTATTTTGTTTACATATCGGGTACATATACATATACATATACACAAAAAAACACATCACATCATTGTAAAACAAATAAATGCACGTATAATGTATAAAACAGCTTTATTTAAACAAAAATTACAATTTAGATTCTTTATTGTACAGCTAAGTACACGATAGTTTAGTTTAAGTTTGAATAAATAATAATAATTAATAATACACATATGTGAATGTGATGTCGTGTGGATTTAATAATTATTGTTAAATACCTAAATAGGCACTTCACAGCTAATTGCAAACTGTACAATCACTGAATAAATTGTAACATACCGATATTGCGAAACTCTATTATAAATTCATTTTTTGAACCCATATTGCATATTATTATGGTTATTTATAGTTTCATAGATTAATTCCTATATTATTAATTAAGCCCATGATGGGTCCAGAATTTATATTATTGCCCCGAAGCGTATTATTTACAAAACCGTTGATTACTTACACAATATTAAAGACAAAAATAGGTTAGTGAGTTCTAAACAATCTTTACAAGTTGTAGACTCATTCTAAGCATGCACGATAGTAAAATAATTGTAGTATAGTTTTATCATAGTTAAATCTGAAATTCAAAATATCTAGATATAATAATAATTACCTCCAACATTTTTGTCGTCGAATAACAATTCAAGCCATAACGGTACAGTTGATGTTAACAGTGATAACAACATGTTTCATGATAAGGGATGAAATAAATTTAAAACTGATAATTTTCATCCATAGAATAATGAGAAATAAGCAATATCGGTTTTGCCCCAGTATCGGTTTTACCCCGTTTTCCCCTATACGGCGTTTTAGATATTCTAATTAGGTACACTACTGTCATGAATTAATTTTCTGCTAACTCACAGTAGGTAATTAGTGATTGTAAATGATTGATAAATTAATTGCTAATTTGTACAAAAAAATATTTTATAGTGTATGAAAAACATACTATGGAATACATCCACCGAGACTTTCACACCTTGCGGTTACAATATTGTCAATATTCCTATATAGTAATTTATAGCAGAAGACTGAATTATTATTCCATGTAATAGGTATATAACTAAAAACCGGTAATAGAGCTTGAGAAGCTCGACGTCCCATCGGTATGTGTGATGTGGTGATAATCTGTTGAAAGTTATGTTGAAATTGTAACGAGGCACACGATAAATACTAAATAATATTATATCATATTAGGTATATTATTGCGATTCAACCGATTAAACTACAACTACACTACTGTGCTTCGACGGCTATTAGGGGTGACTTTCGAATACTGTGGGGAACGTCGCATAATAAATAATAATAAACTGCACGCACAATATATAATATTTTATAGCTGCATACGTATGCGTGTCGTGTTGGCGTTCGTTCGCATTTCGTATATTACGCTAGTTACTGCAGCAGCAGTTATCGGATAAAATATAATTAAATTTAAATATATATATTTTCATACGGAAAATTGGTTTCAGATACACACGTTCTCAACCCAACACGATACCAGTCATATTATATAAGGTGTCATTCGCTCGTGTATTTGTGCCCCGACAAGAATTGTTTCAAAAAATGTCATTATTCCAACTCGTTAATGTAGCTAATATAGGTAGGTAGCTTATCATTTTGTACATTTTTTTTTTATCATAATACAATAATCGAAACCAATTAGGTTATTTTAAACTTTTTTCAAATGGTATCTGTATACCATATATTTTACTTAAAATATAGTAAACTATATACATTACTAAATCGATCAGAATACATTTAAATGTTGATGTTTTAAATAATATTATATAGAAATATAGAATCAATAATGAAATAATAGTATTTTTTTATTTAATATATATGAAATGGGTACATATTCAGTGATAGTAGTGATAGTAAGGATAGTAGTGATAGTAATACCTCAAAATCTGTTAATGAAAAATAATTTAAAAAAAAATACTTTTCGTATTTGATTTTTATATTATAATATTATAATATACATATCACTGACACTTATAAAAAAACATTGAAGTCGAGTGTATTATACTCTTGGATATGAAATTAAAATTATAAATTATTTGAAAAATAAGAAAACACTATTTAATTTATACATTTTATAAATGTGATTAAACAAAAAAAACTTTATATTCTTATTTATTATAACAGACTTGACGGCCTCCGTAGGGATATCGGTAAAATCGTCGACGAGCCAATATTATAATTTTTATTATAACGAAGTCGCGTGATCAATCCCAGCGGACGGTGGCGGCGGCGGCGGTGGCTATGACTAACTGTTTCCATATAATATACACATCTTCGTTAATATTAAATTATTATTGGGCACGACCGTATACTTATAATTATTGTACAATACGCGACGACGAGACGTAATAATTTAGTGACGCACGCCCGACCGACGGTCGGCCTAACTCGATAACCGACCGCCGTCCGATATAGTAGGTATTCGTGTATATTGTGTTTATATTGTACCAAGACTGCATATGGTAACGACCACGATCATCGTTATCATCATTGTTATTCGCGTTATTGTGTGTGTGTGTGTGTGTGTGTGTGTGTGTGTGTGTGTGTGTGTGTGTGTGTGTGTGTGTGTGTGTGTGTGTGTGTGTGTGTGTGTGTGTGTGTGTGTGTGTGTGTGTGTGTGTGTGTGTGTGTGTGTGTGTGACTTTATACTAAGTCAGTTTTTAACGAAATTCGGAGTGTAATCGAATTATGTAGGTATGTATATGTTTTGTATTATATATACATTATATACCACTTATATAATATAATATATAATATAGGTATAACTGGTATATGTTTTTAATGCTGCAATGAGGTGGGTACCGATCGTTTTTCATTGTTGTTAGTGGGCTTAGGGACTATACCTATTAGCATATTTATATTTTTTTGGTTAGTCCAATAAAATATAGGTGGGTAAAATGAAAATCATATAATATTGGAGTATAATGAATCTAAATCCACAATTGTACAAATCTACAATTGTTTTAGTGAATATATTAGTTTGTGGTTTTTTTTTTAAATCTATAAGCCCCTCTAAACTTAGTTATTACTTTTTGTATAATATCATGTATTTATCATGTTGTTAGGATATTATGCATATATATATATATATAATCATATTAAAATAATTTTTAAATAAATTTACCTTCCATATTATACATGTTGTCTAATATAGTGTAGTGTTCACATCATCCACGAGAAATGAAGAAAACAAACGTAGCCAAATGTACTTACATGTGCACACCACGTGGATAGGGTTTGATTAACAATGCGAAACAAATTCGACTTACTTAACGTTTGCACCCCACTGATAATGGCACTTCTGGACTCTGAATTATGATACACAGAGTTGTCTTATGGTGAGTGTACACTCTTTTAGATATACATAAAATAAACCTGCCCACTTTGCAACCATAATTCATTATTACTATTGTCTCCTGTCTAAAATCTATTTAAAATTTTAATACTAAGGGCCAAAAGTACCATCCCCGATTAAAGTTAACCAAAGTTTAATTGGCCGAATTTGACCGGTTATAAAATCTGTTATCATCTGATTAAGAGTAATCGGCGTGTAACAGTAGATGGTACAACTGGTCCTTAGTGTAATAAGAAATTCGGTTTTTAAAATACTTGAATAGGTACATTTTATAATATTTAATATTATTTATGTAGTTGTATGAACTAGATGGTTTAAATTTATAAAAACAAACATTCAAATTTTTTTACATTTGCAATTTCCGTAAATCAAAAAATACTATAAATTACATTAGTGCTTTCATGACGTCGAAATCTTATATTATGCAAATAATAATGCCGAGATATTCAATAGGTCGATAAGTGTGATAAAAAAATAATATAAATAATAATATTATAATATTTTTATATTTAAGATACTAATGTATAGTATGTTACAGTTATGTAGCATTTTTAGATATGAGCTGAATATTGTAAATTATATATATATATTTAAAATATAACTATTCTTGAAATTATGAATTCATTATTTGATATAATTACGTGGCTAGATTATACGTTCTCTCTATTCGTATCCGTCTTTTTTACGAAAAATAAAATCGTAGAATATAATGATATAAGTAGGTAGGTATTAATAAATAGCGTTGCTAAGTAACGACAAAAGTTGAATACAAACATAGAGTAGCTAGGTACAAATGGTTTTCTGCTATAGAATTATTAAAGCTTTAAATGTTGTCTTTAATGTTTATTATTGATATGCAATTTAATTATAAATTTATATCGTTAGTTTCTATGTTTTTTACTTTGCTAAACTGAAAAATAGTTAAATAACAAACTATTAGTTTTTCAAACACATACATATAAGAGTTTGGTTGTTAACGTTTTTATAGGACCTCTGTTTAATATATTTTTTATAAATGCACCCTTTTCTCAGCCCCTTACTCAGTCACCGTGTATAATAAGGTCACTAACTAATTTGAACAAAACATGACCATCGCGGAGACGGTTATAAACACGTATAACCTAGTAAAACAGCAGCTGCCACTAAATTAAGAATATTTACAATATTTTTGTATTTTACTTAAATCTAGTTGTAATAATATGTAATAATATTATTTTACTATGTATACAATCAATGATATTATGCAGTATGCATAATTTTAATTATCTTTACTGCGAGTTGTTTTAAGCACTACCTGTACCGATAAGTTCTAAATTTCTAATAAATAATTTATGTACTTACCTACTATAATATACAATATTTAGTATAATATTATTATTATTATTATTATTATTATTATTATTATTAACTTAACCTGTACTCAGCTAAAGAGAACGTTTTTGACGTTCAAAATATAAATTACATTAATCTTATTGGTTTGTACTCGGTAATAGCTGATTTTATATTTTAAATGTAATACTATATAAATTAATAAAAATATTTCCTTCTATTAACTAATCGTTTAATGCATTTTATAAATAGTGATTTAGTATTTTAATTTATTTTTCAGTATATTTTTTTTTAATTTAATAATATAATATGTAAAAACGATTATTTTTAAAAATGCATCATTTACTAAAAAATGTAAATGCGTTTAAATTGCCTATATCGGACCCCGTAAGATATCCACTATAATAATAATATAATAAATGATAATAGGAATAATAAAACAAAATACGATGATTGACGTCCTCGAAAACACTGTGTTCTGTAACGTTTAAATTAGCTGCGTGTTTAAGTTTTCAAACCACTCACCAATCGGCGTCAATACACATTTTACATTTGCAACGCACTTTTATAAACTCGTTTCTGATACTGAAGCATCACGTCTAATAAAATATAATATAACATGCGCAGAAGCCTACGGAAAACCATACTGTGAAGTGTGAAACTATAGTCTTCTCCGCAGCAGTTATAATATACGCAACAATCGAAATTTAAAGACAATATAGTTGACTGTTGTAAAACCCAACTGAACGGTTGAATACTTAAACAAATAGGTACAGAGAGTGAAAACCTTGGAAAAACAATGCCCATTGTAGGTGTGTAAATTATAAATGCTGGAAATCTGCATATAGGTAAAGTTGATGACCTATTGACACAGTGGACATAGAAAAACATAGAAAAGTATTTGATTTGAATTACATTTATCTGAAACTATACTTCAAAACCCCAATCAAAGGCTAAAAACGTACAGTATTATTTATTCACAACGTTGTTGTTTGCAGATTATGTTTTACAAAATTTGATATTTTAGATTTCGAGATTATTGCCTCGAAAATGTATTACGCCGGTAATGGCGTGTATGACCTATATGGGATATACAATGAACAATTCGCAATGTACGAATCTCTATTATAAATGATTATTATTATTAAATAATGTACTTGGCTTCCGTTGAAAACTGAAACGGTGCAGTTGGGTAAGTACCTACTAATATTGTCTGGCAATTCGTTTGCCACTTTGTCAGCTATGTAATATAATATTCAGCAAATAGAGTCCCACAAAAACCATTTGAAAAAGTATTCCGTCGCACAGGGCATAGAAAAAAATATTATAATATTATTAACAATGACGAGAATAATTTAATATCTTCGATATCAGTTTTTCGAAACGTGGTTTATTTCGATGATATAATATCCCTTCCTCGACACGATCGCGCAGTGGATTACGAACCACCCCGGAACAATGCCTGCTTATTTCTTCAGCGGTTAAAAAACACGACCAGACGCGGTGACGTTGTAAATTCAACAGTAATATTGTACAGATAAAAACGCACAAGGCGTTTACTATGCAATGTATAATATAGGTATGTACTTAAAAGTTTGGCGGCTAATCGAATTTTCCGTTAAAAAGTTTATACATTTTCAACGGCCCCGCGAACGCTTCCCGAGGGAGTCTATACATCTTATAATCTCGTTTTATATACACAATATACCTAAGCTATAGTATAATATAATATACCTAAGCGCGGCCGAGGACGTGTTATTATAATAATAATAATAATTACCAATGGAGCTTTGCGGGTGTACAGTCGTGGTACAGGTATGGCTGGTCATATACATTAATGGTAATAATATATGATACTGAAATACATACGTATATATATATATGTATACTAGCTGATCCCGTGCACTTTGTTACCCGTTAAATGTATCAACTCTATATGACTCAAACTTTGTTCAATTCGTTATTTAATATTCAGTGTATGGTGTTCAAAATTTATCTTAACCTTTCCGTTGCCCGGAATAAAAATTCTGATTCTCAGCAGTACCTATATTATCAGGTAGGCAATCTACCTGCGGTAGATCGTGGACCCCGTGATCTTTGTACGTAACTTTGTAATTTAACTCTAAAGTATCAAAGTTATACCAAGTGTGTTACTGAACTCCTCCTAAACGGTTGGACTAATTGTGAGTGCCGAGTCTGTCGACCAATATTTCTGTTTTGAACTGTTTACGAATGTCAAATAAAACTTTATTTGTTGAGTAAAAATACTTGAAAATTTAATACAAGGCTCCTACTATATTGTTACAATGACATTTGAAAAATTATTTAAAATCCTAAGTCACAGTTTTTTTTTTATAAGCATTTAAAGTTTTACATAAAAATTAGCAAATTATTTTAAGTTAAGAATTCGTAAAAATTTTTATTTTTTGAATCTATAATTTGAAAATGTAATACAAGATTCCTTATAAGATTATCCTACCTTTATCAATATGTGAAAAAAATAAGAGATCTCTTGGTGCTCGTGTGTTTAGTATAGTTGTACGCCTAAATACTATAGTGTCAGGAATTTTTTCTTCATTAAAAAACAAAAAAATGTACATTGAATATTTTATGTAAGCGAACTTAAACGGATCACTCGTTATATGATATATTTTAATACACATGTTGAGAAACTCAAGGAACCAGACTCGTAAAGACATAATATATAATACAATATAATAATATATGCCCGATCTTTGTCGCCAGTCATTAACACGAAATAACAGGCCCGTGGAGGCAAAACCGCCAATTTGGGATGTTCGTTTCTCATATTATCGTTATTATATATTATATAGGTGTATACCATTGCGGTTTATACCTATTACACACGGGGACCGGAAACGAGGAAATTGGATATACGCCTGCGTTTTACACACGTAGTATAAGGTATATTATATATAGCTATAGGCAAGTATATATAATATTATACTAATGGTTACGCACAGAGTACATTGTCTTTCGTTTTCGTAATATCATAATATACAATAATAATAATAATATAATGCCTAATGACGACTCGATTCTAGTCTGGTCTTATAGTATAATATATAATATAGACTTAAACGAATGCGTATAATATACTATAATAATATTATTATTATTGTTGTCATCATAACGCCGTGTTTTTTCTATACTGTACCAACAAAACGACAGCTTCTTATGCGACAAATGCAGTGTAGTTGTCAAAACAATTTTGTATGTAGGTACGAGCGTTAATGTTTAAAAATATAATAATTATATATAAGTTATGATTTACAACATAATAATGCGAGGTAAATCTATATATTATTTAATTTACAGACAACATAAATTGCTGAAGATATTTCATTCGTCATTAGTCACTATTATTTAAGAAAATATTAGGTGCACTATACAAAGGGTGAAAATATGTTCAAATTGTTATACGTACAGTAGGACATATTATCCAGTTAATTAATGAAAATAAATCAGAAAACATAATTAATATTACTATGAATACCTCTTCTATTAATACTGAATTAAACATTATTAAAGTTATATTAACGATACCAAAATGACAAAATTAAATTCATTAAAAATCAAACAAACATTAATAATATAAGATAGTTTTTAATTCATTACTGTTTTAATCTCAGCCAAACACTTATACTAATTATTATTACATTTTATAAATACCGTCTGATTCCATTATATTATTAATAAACATTATTTTCGTTATAAATAAAAAATTACGTTCATAATTTACAAAGTTTTTTTTTAACAATTTTAAATTACTTTTTGTTTCATTTTACTATTACATTTTTATTTAGATTTATTAATAATGTATTTATTTATTTAAAAAAAAAATATATATATATAATTGTATTTGGCCAGAGTTACTGCAACCACATTCCACGATGCATCAGATGTGGCGAAGAACACAGATCTGACGTATGCACTATGTCACCAGAATCTCCGGCCAGGTGTGCTTTATGCC